>JAJIBD010012737.1:0-63778 GCA_021461705.1 Cryptotis parvus | reverse complement strand
ATTCCCATAGTTCTGCCTTTTTTAAGAACTGACCCCAGGCATCTCTTGCCCAATGACTCTTCCATGCTCTCTGGGAACCTTCTGATTACGGTAACATGCATCTAATCTCTTTCTATTGAAGTAGGGCTCCTCAGGTACCGTTTACTGAGTGATATTTGTCTGAGATGCTGTGGATGGTGTTGGCTTTACAAATAAGGTTCAAAGGCTGATGCCTACAGTTTCACCCGACAGACACCATGGTATGAATTCAGTGCAGGATTCCCACCAAAAGACCTGCAGTACTGAAGCAGAAGGCTGGTGGCTTCCTCTGTGTTCTCTTTCCCACCGGAAGACCAGTGGTAGAGAGGAGAACTCTCAATCCTCTGAGGAGCTGGGAAAGGGGTGAAGCATTCAATAGAGAACCTCATCTCTTGCCCTTCTAACACAGTGTCTTGGTCACTGGTGTGAGAGTCGGGCACGTTTCAACCTCACTTCAGTGTTCTAAAATTCTCCAGAGGTGTCCTGTTCTGAAACAATTATTAGTTACCTTTATCATGAAGACAAATAAAGATTTGCCTAAGTTTCCATCTGGTGACAATGCTAAGTCCTGGGTTATCTTTCTTAAATGACTCTATTTTATTCCATTCTTCACTTAAACTATATTCTCAGTCATCCCACTGATATTGATCCAAAGCAAGCAACTGCAAGAAATTTCCAGAATCCTGGACAGATGTTTCCTCAGCACTATCCTTTTTTTGCTCTGACCTTATTTCCTTTCATGCCACCTACAGTCCGTGCCATTGGTTTTGACAGTGAGCATCTTCACACCCAGACACGTGCACACGTGGACAGCCATCAACTTCACACCCAGACACGTGCACATGTAAACAGCCAGCATCTTCACACCTGGACACGCACATGTAGACAGCCAACATCTTCACACCTGGACCGCACACATGTAAACAGCCAGCATCTTCACACCTGGACACGCACACGCGTAGACAGCCAACATCTTCACACCCTGACATGCGTACACATGTACAAAGTCAGCATCTTCACACCCAGACACATGCACGTGTAAACAGCCAACATCTTCACACCCAGAGATGTGCACGTGTAGACGGCCAGCATCTTCACACCCAGAGATGTGCACGTGTAGACAGCCAGCATCTTCACGCCCAGACATGTGCACGCGTAGACAGCCAGCATCTTCACACCCAGAGACAGGTATGTGCTAACTCTCTGAGAGAAAGGGAGCAGATACGGCTCCACCAAGTGCTACACAACTTAGTGTTCTTTCTCTCAGGGTTTTAAAGTCTTTGAAGGACATGCTGTTGCCACTTGTTTTTGTCTGCTTGGTTTTGTTTGGGGGCCACACCAGCAGTTTTCTGGGTGTACTCCCAGCTCTGTGCTCAGGGGATCACTCCTGGAGGGGCTCAGGGGACTGACCATTTGTGCTTTCAGAGATCACACCCACATTTGTGCATATAAGATAAGCACCTTACCTGATGTGTGTCTCTCCAGGCAAACTGCTCATGGCTTTCACCACATGTCTCGGTCAGAGAGGGAGCAGAACTGTACCCACTCTTGTCTTATTTAAACTTTGAAATCAAAAGTCATATGAATTCACCAGATTCATCCCTCTATAAAATTTTTTGATTAGTAAGTGGCATTATATTAAATATCTACATTAATACTTTTGTTATTGCTATTTTTGCTCCATTTATGGCCAGGTGAAGCAACCACAGTGGGTACTAAACTCTGAAGCTCATGCAGTTGGCTCATGGCTAAATACTTTGAGTCTACAATATGGATCTCAGTTGGCTTTAAAACACTAGTGACAGTCACATAATTCTACTCATTGTCTAGCATATGGCACGCCTATAATGACAGAGCTGTAAAGAAGAAAAGGAAAAGATCACAAGTCCTGATTTTAGTGGGACATACATCTTGGATACAGTAAAGAAAAGCCATCCTGAAATAATCCCAACCAAACCGATGCAGAGTACTGAAAGCATCTGTGCCTGGTCAGCTCTTTATAAAACAAATTTTCTTATGAGATTGAGAAGTAACTGAATTTGCTCTGATAAATGTGCTTCTTTTGTATTATCTTCAAAATAGAAGTGTGAAGTGGTGTGGGCATGAAATAATTATCAAGGAGCACAAGCTTGTTAAAATGGAAGAGAGAAAATTCCTTAGGAGATAGTATGAGGACTTGAGAGAACAAGAGTAGACAGATATAAAAGAGAAAAATAAATGAACCTGAGTTTAGTTGCTTTTTGATGAGAATATTTCAAAAGAAGCATGTCTTAGGAGTTACTGGAGTCAAGAGGGTAATTAGTAGCGAGAGAGAAATGACTAGAATGAGGGTATCAGGGTAGGGTGACTCTCAGCGGCACTCCAGAACAGTAACATACTTGGAGTCATGTCCTCAATGCACAGTTCATAACAAAACCACCGGTGAACAAGCCCTCGAAGACTATGATAGATTTGCTAAGTAGTTATGTATAAAAGATGGGCATATTAAAGAGGCAAAAAAAGAAACATTGAAAAGACATAAAAAGATTATTAGGAGAGTTTCACATGAGACAGTTACTATAGAGAGGGCTTGTGTCTTTTTTTTTTTTTTTTGCTTTTTGGGTCACACCAGGCAACGCTCAGGGGTTACTCCTGGCTCTGCACTCAGGAATCACCTCTGGCGGTGCACAGGGGACCATATGGGATGCCGGGATCGAACCTGGGCCGGCACAGGCCGGCCGTGCAAGGCAAAAAGCCCCTACCCGCTGGGCTATCGCTCCGGCCCATGAGGCTTGTGTCTTAAAGAGATACACTGTGTAAAATTAAAAAAAAATATTTTCAGAGAAGTGATAATAAAGGGAATGAAAAATGCTTAAATGCTTCTTGGCAGAGCCATGATCAATAGAATGAATTCTTGGATATAGTTGTTAGCACATGTGAAAAAACCCTTCCCTACTTGGAGTAGAAAAGAGACTGAAGAAATGTATCTTGAATGACAGATAAATTGTTCTTTGAAAAGTGATTTAATTCATATTGCTAACTAAATTTAAAAAGAAAAACACAGCAAATATGTCAGAAAATAAATGGCTAAGTGGGAAAGCAATGAGAAAGGGGGAGGAAAGTTTTGTCCCTAATACTAAATACAACAAAGCAGAAAGACTGACTTAACACATGGCTGCTGGATAGAGGACACAAAGGAGAATGTCTGCTAGTGACTGATACCTTACAGCCCTGAGAAAGATGTGACCGAAATGAATTTGAGGGTAGGGGTTTGGCTTGCATATGGCCACATTGGCTCAATCCCTGGCACCCCATATAATCCCTTAGCTCATAGCCAGGACTCAAGCCTGATCACCTGATCACTGTGGGCTTTCAATCACTTTTGGAAAATGGATTTGAATGAATTAGCTTATGTGCTAAGATGTCTAAGTCACTTTCATTTCAAAATTTTCTTTCCCAAAATATGACCATGCTCTAAGAAATAAATACAAGAAGGGTAAATAGAAGGAGGGAACCAGCTCAAAAAGAGCATGATCTGGGGCTGGAGTGATAGTCCAGTGGGTAGGGTGTTTGTCTTGCATGTGGCCGACCCGGTTTGATCCTTGGCATCCCATATGGTCCCCTGAGCATCGCCTGGAGTAATTCCTGAGTGCAGAGCCAGGAGTAACCCCTGAGCATTGCCAAGTGTGACCCAAAGAGCAAAAAAAATTTTTTTAAAAGAACATGATCTTTGTCAGTTTTCTTTCATAGTTGCAACCAATTCCTGTTTAAAATTTACTAAGCAAAAAATCATTTTTGGACTTCTGTATATTAAAAGACAATGCACATCTTACCGATCTTTTATGGACTAGAGCAATAGTACAGCAGGTAGGGTCTTGCAAGCAGTTGACATGGGTTTGATTGCCAGTATCCCATAAGGTTCCCTGAGAACTTCCAGTAGTAATTCCTAAGTACAGAGCCAGGAGTAAACCCTGATATTGCTGGGTGTGACACAAGAAGGCACAAGAAGGAAGGAAGGAAGGAAGGAAGGAAGGAAGGAAGGAAGGAAGGAAGGAAGGAAGGAAGGAAGGAAGGAAGGAAGGAAGGAAGGAAGGAAGGAAGGAAGGAAGGAAGGAAGGAAGGAAGGAAGGAAGGAAGGAAGGAAGGAAGGAAGGAAGGGAAGGAAGGAAGGAAGGAAGGAAGGAAGGAAGGAAGGAAGGAAGGAAGGAAGGAAGGAAGGAAGGAAGGAAGGAAGGAAGGAAGGAAGGAAGGAAGGAAGGAAGGAAGGAAGGAAGGAGAAGAAGAGGAGGAGGAGGAGGAGGAAAAGGAGGAGAGTTCACATTAGGGATTAGCTATTACAGTTCAACATATAAGTTGGGGTTTGTTCATAAGCCTTCCACCCATAGCAACCATATTCTCTCATAGTGGCATGGTGATCCCCAACACCACATATGATCCTCATGTATGCCAGGAGTTGTCCCTGAGCACAGAGCAAGGATAAAGGTCTGAACATTACTGAGTGTGTCTCGAAACAAAACTTAAAAATAAGTAGGGAATCTAACTTTGTCTGTGACTTAGAAATGCCACTTTTTACAGAAGCGAGATTACAGAGGAAGTGATTGCTGTGATACTTTCAGTGCCTGAGAGCAGAAAGCAAAGAGAAATTTTGACAGTAGAAGAAACTCTTCTTAGAGAAAGTTGTCCTTTCTGGCTAAATAAAAACAAACATTTGACTTCTTTAGACGGGTCAGAATACACAACAGGTATGTGGCTTAAGAAGCAAAACACAGGTCGACTTGGGCTGCCTGTTCATTTCTCTGCTGGGACAGCCCGAATACTGATCCTCTTAAATTGATTTCATTGTGGGAAATCACTAAGACACTGTTCATATCACTTCCGTCCAGAATTCCTCTGATGGGTCTGATTCTTTAAAATGACAGTCAATTACTTAGCATGACAAACCATTTCTCCACAGACTAGTCTTTACCTATTAATTAGATCCTTCTCAGATCTCGGCAGTTACTCAAATATTTCTCTTGTCTCTGGGCCTTTCCCTCTACCAGCTCCTTCTTAAAAACATCATTTAAGTTCATCTTTTTGAATCTCCGCTAAGACTCTGTATCCTGAAGATAAGCCTCTTTTGATTAACCAAGCTGAGATGATTTCCACATAATTTCCATGGTCCTGTATTTGCCTTTGTCCTAGAACTTATAAAATTGTATTTTTTCACTCATGGATTTCAACTATACTTAGATCTGTCATTGACAAGTAAAGGCTATTTGATGAGTTGGTTTATAATGTACAGGTTCAGGAGTACAACATTATATGTTGACGTCTCTATCATGCATTCAAAGTATCATTCACCACCTCATTTCTCTCCTCCACTCTACAAAGGTTCACTTTAAACCTAACTGGGTTTATGGCGGGTTGAAGACCTACCTTTCAACTTTCCCTTAATCACTATTTTACTGTTATTGTAAACTCACTCTGGCATGCTCTTGTTTCTTTGTTTTAAATTATTGTCTTCTCTATGTGGTTAAAATCATTTGGTGCCTGCCTTCCTTCATTTTAATTTCTCTAGCACAATCCACACAAATGCATCCATGTTATCATATATGGCAAGACTGCAGTATTTTTATATATAGCAAACTATTATTTGTATAATACATATTCTTTATCCACTCATCTGTGAAGTTTCAGACACTACCTAGAAGTGTAATGAGCATTTTATAGTTCATATTTATATCTCATATGTATTTATATCTGTAAGTTCATCTTTCACATCTGAACTAAGAATTTGTATCCTGGAGTCGCCCTGCCTAAATTGGATGACGTGATTTCAATTTAATTTCCATGTCTTTGTCCTAGCATTTATAAAGTTATATATTTTTTACTCATATATTTCAACTGTACTCACATCTATCAATGTGACTGCACCAAGTGTGCGGTCCGACAGAGAAGGTATAGAAAGCATCATTTTCAAATAATCCTTTGAAAAATAATGCCATCCTACTTTTTTTTTACTCCAGGCTCTCCAAGTTATTCCAGAGTCATCAGGAATTATTCCTGGTAGTGGTCTGGGACACGGGATGGTAGTGATATGGATCATGGGGACTGAATCTGGGTCGATCATGTGCAAGGTCTGATGTCCTACCAGCTAGGCTATCTCTCCAGCTCCATTTTTATTTTAAATACTAAATGTGAAGGTATATATTTTTGTATATAAATATTTATATACAAAGGTAGCACTGCTCAGTGTACTGATATATAAGGAAATGTAGCAAATAACAGATTTTCTGGAATACATAAGTAGGAGAGTAACAAAGCCCAGGGCATGGTTGGGATATTTTCTGTTCCAGATAAGGGAGAGTCAATCCCATAGTTGAAGAAAGAGTGGGCCATTGAGTGGACAGAAGCAGAAATAGCTTGTGGATGAGAATGGACACAGTTCTTAGTGGCCTCATCAGGCGAACATCTGAGTAGAGGTCTCTGCTTTGATTCTGATCTTCTGGATGTCAAAGCTTTTTGTAAGTTTGCCCCTTCTCTTTTTCCTATCAAAATCTGGACGTCCTTGGATTTGGGCAAAGCTGAAGTTAATGCTCTGAGGCTTATAGTTTGGGGGGTTTGATCACCTCTCCCTCAGACAAGTTGCACTCTGACAAAAATTGCTAAAATCAGGGACATTGCAATTAAAAAAAAACTAAAGATATTTGAGCTGCTCACAATGTAACACCCTGTGTATTCCATTTTCTTTGAGGGTCCACATTCAATCAATAGCATAGGTCTATTAGATCTAATTAGACATGTGCATAGATGGTGCCATATACATATAGATAGAATACATATGGATAGAAATATACATATGGATAGAAATAGAGACTGAGATACCAGTCATTGGTATCTCAGTCATTTCTCACCTCTTGACCCAGTCATTTCTCACCTCTTGACCCCAGTCACTTCTCATCACTTAACTTCTTCCATTACTTCTTCCCTAGACTCAGCATTATTCATCATCTCTCTCCTCAACCACAATAGCCTCACACTTGTCTGCATTCTTTCAGAGAATGGGGCTTGATTTGGATGTAACAACTCTGCTGAAGTAAAACTAAAGAAATAACCAGGGTTTTGAATGTGAGGAAGAAGCTTTTAAGACCTTGAGTTTTTCTCACAGACACATTTGTCATTAACTTGAGCAATTTCAGCCCATTGTTTTGAAAAAAAGAACTCTGAAATGCAAAAAATTATGCAAAGAGAAAATAATAAAAGATGAGACAGAAGAGATTAAAAGTTAAACAAACCTGGGAAATCACTGCGTGACAGCAAATTCCAGATGGCTGCCAATCCCCAGGGTCCTTGAGGCAGTTTAAAAGGGCAAGTTGCCTGTCATCCAGCAGATTTCATCCCTGTAAGCCTGTAAAGGAAGAAAGAAATGCTCGTCAAAACACACAGCTTCAAAGCATGGCTGTTTTAAAACTCATTGTGGGGGTTGCACAAGTTCCTGACCCAGGCACCAGAGGAATCAGTGCCTGAGGAATCAGTCTTTTATGACGTCTCTACCCACTGCCCTCAGTGCTAATGGTTTGTCTTGCATGTGTGTTAAAGACAGTTCTGACATCCAGATTTATATTTCCCACCTGTTTAATAGAAAGCAGAGAATGAAGGTGGATTAGATAACGCATATAACACTCTTTCAAATGAGACCCAGGTCCCTGAAGGATGGAGCCCTTGAGGACCAGCGTAACCCATCCTTCTAGAAATGCTTAACTCTAGCATTTATGGAAAGGAACTGCACAGCATGATACAGGTGAATGAGTCTTTGGCAGAAGACAAGCCAAGTTTTGAACCTAGGATCCATCACTTTGTTGGATTTATTTGCAGTGTATTTCAGCTTGCTAATGAGATCCTTATGGTAATCAAATTCTATACATTAGCAAATTCATCTCTCCTCTTTCCAAACTATATATTTCCAACAATGTATTTCAAACTATGTATATATGTATGTGTTCCAAACTATGTATTTCTCATTTATCCTCCTACCATTTTGCCAATGACACTACTTGTAGTTCAGTTAATGAATGACCCTTTTCAGGAATTCACAGAAATAAGAGCATGCTATCTTCTGAATGTTTCTCTCATCAATAAACATGTGCCCATTTATGCCTCCTCCTCAATGAAAACAATTAAACCATTTATCCACTAATATCAACCTCCTAAATTTTTAATGACTCATCTCTTGTCCGCTGAAGAAATCAACCCTTAGAATTACTCTGTCATTCAAATGAGGATTTTCTTTCTCCATTCAGAACTGTCAGACAAGCTACATAGCATTCCTCTAATATCAAGTAAAATAAAATGGAATAAAATGCCTGTGATCACATGTCCCAAACACACTACGCTCATCTGAATGTCTTCATAGCAACACCCCTGTATGCTGCATTTTCTTTCGGGTCTCACATTCAATCAACAGTAGACATCTATTAGATCTAGTTTGACGTGTGTATAGACTGTGTATTGCAGTACACCTGCCCAGAGCCTCTGCATCTGGCCTGGATTGCCTCCTGCACGTCACTTTGTAGATAGGAGGGCAGTTTAAATGTGGCAGTTTATCTGACCATGTATTCTGTACTGGCTGGTATAAATGTTCTCTCATGCTGCCACAATCATCATGGTGAAAGAGTTGGCCACCCGATGGGGTGACTGATGGGAGCCTCAGAGTGCCACCTACCAAGGGAAAACTCTGAGAGACCGGTCCTATGCAAAAGCAAGGGTTTTATTAATAGCGGTATACTCGGGCCCATAGCATGACCCCAAGTGGTCAGTGGCTAAGAGCCCGAACCCTTCCAGGGAGGATCTTTTAAGAGATAGTTCCCGCAGCTACAGAAAAGCCCGCGCATAACCCGCCAATAGATTTAAAATATTACATCAAGGTCTGCACGCAGGCAGCCAATCACTTTGTACCAAGTAACCATTTCCCACCAATCAGATCATTCTTAATACTTCTTTCTATATTTGGTGCGGCTAGATACCGCGTGGGGATCATGAGTCAGCAACGGCTATGCGTACTTGCAGGAATGCAATCCAGGCAATTCAGGCCAGATAGTAGATTCTGGGCGGGGGTCTAATAACCTCTAACAGGAATTTGTTCTGGGCCTTTTGTAGATAACAAAAAGGTTACTTTAAGATGAAAAGGACACTCAGGCCCTAAATTGGTAACTTTCCATGAGTAGGCCTGCCCTGGTTGGGAAAGGGGGGGGTTTCTGCCTTCTTTCAATGGGACTAGCTAGATCTTACTGGTATATTTGCCTGGCCACTTTGAATCTCTAAGTAATTAGACCAGAAAGAAATGCTGTTTGCCTCCAAGCAAGCAAGCCTGGCTCTCTGATAACTTAAAGCTAATAAAGCAGAACTACCATGAAGTAAATATGAGACATTTTGTGAAGGCTTGGAGAAATACTTAACTAGCTATAGTACATTTTTTGTATAGATGCATGCCTTTGTATTCTGAGATACAGCTCATCTCAGAAGTCCCTCCTCTTTACCCTGCAAAGGCATTTCCTAGGCAGATCTTGGTACAGGGACATTAGCATCTAAAAGTGCCTAGATGAGGGCCTGGGAGAAATTACCTGAGGGCATTTAACCCTGCCAGCTTCCCATAGAAGTGGGAGGTCTGGGTGACAGGGATATAAAACTAGCCTGCTTCCTTTCTTGCTCTCTTTTTTTGGTGGGTGGCACTCTCTCTCTCTCTCTCTCTCTCTCTCTCTCTCTCTCTCTCTCTCTCTCTCTCTCTCTCTCTCTCTCTCTCTCTCTCTCTCTCTCTCTCCCCTTTTCCGCTGGCGCCTTGTCTCTGTTTCCTCTCTACAGGTCTACAGGGCCTTAACATGTGGTAGTCAACATCTTGGCCTACATGTGGCCAGGGCCCAGCCAGAAATCCTAAGCACCAGATTTTTCCTATTATTGATTTTTATGCCTGAACCTGTGTTAAGTATAGCATTTTAAAACTTCACAGATTCTTGAATCTTTTCCCGTCCACTGGCCACCTATTCCCTGGGGCAAAAGGGATCTCTGACCCTGCTCCTAGATTTTGTGCAGGGCGTCTCAGCATTTTCCCGCAACAGTGTCTTATGTGTGGATAGAGAGAAATATAGACTAGATAAACCTCAACCCCAGTGACTTCTCACCCTTAACATCTTCCTGTATTTCTATCCTCGGCTCAGATACCATCACTTCTCTCCACAACCACAATCGCTTCACAGCCAGTTTTGTGGTACCACCTATTGTCCGGAGTTTCTTTCCAATGCAGTCATTACCTAAACCCTTTATGTGACCTCATGAGACTCCTACTGCCACCCATTCAAAGACTTCCTGTCGGGAGCCACTGGGGTCCCAAACAGTATCAGGACAGAAGTTCTCTTCTACATCCGAGGCTGCCGGGAAATGGATGGAAACTCACGAGTCCCATATAGTTCCAAAAGACTTAATAGTAGAACAAGGTCCTTCTTATTTATTATCTGCACCAGGGTGATTCTGAGTATCTTTTCTCTGTATACTGAAAGGGTCACGCTCGCCTGCTGGAGGGCAAACTAGTATGATCCTTCCTATAATCTTAAATGATAGTCTCAACGTAGCCAGGGTGGTAGTCTCCTGGTAAATTCTAACTGTCCCACGTTGGGTGCAGTGGGTATAAAGAGGAGCTGTGCCCAATCTAGATAACATAGAAGTTATAGTAGACGTATAATAATAATTCAGAAGCTACTCATTCAGAGTCAAGGTGACTTCTGTCACTGCCACACCCTCCATCAGTGTTTACACAGAAGGATCTCATGAGTATGAGCCCTGGCTTAGGACACATAAATAGCTTAAAGTGTAATTAGATTAAACTGCAAAGATCCTAGTTAGCAGTTTAGACTAAACTGCTAGCTAGGCCTGTCATCCAACAGTTTCTCATCTTGCTTGGAATCAAATTCCCTGTTCTGATAGCAACCAACATGGAACTCTTGGGTCCAGCCCTGAATCGTCCTGACAACAGGGCTCCCAGATCATTGGTATCATCTGCCCTGACACACACCCACACCTTCTTCTTGCCTGTCTGGGTTCTCATCCTTTCCGGCACTACTGCTGCTCCACGAACACAGACAGAGGCTACTCTCCCCACAATAAGGTCTCTGCTCACATAGGAGGGAAAACACACAATCTAAACCGACCCCTGGGTTGCTCTGGTTCACAACGTGCAGCGAGTGATATGGTCTGGAAAGACCAAGGCAGGAAAGAGACAGGGGAACACAGGCTACTGGTAGACTTCTCTCATTTTATTCCTTTAGCAAAAGAAAGAAACTCTGTATCACGTCTAGATTTTTCCAATATAAAAAGGATCCTTAGTTTGTATTTTGACCGGAGTCCCATCGCTATGACATGACTGTCTTTGGTTCAATTCAACTCAATCACTGTCTTCACGTCATGTCTCACTGTATCTATACTGTTAGGCACAGTCATACTATTGGCTGTTTTATTTCTACCAGACCAGATGCCAATGAGCGCAGCTTTCTGTTGTGTTCAGTGTTATCTTCCTAGAATGCAGAGAAACACATGGCAGCAAAGATGGAGGAGGTAGGTCTGAGAACAGATAAATTGTAGGCTTTGATTGCTTGGTTGGAACTGCCTAAACAGCCATATTTCTTCACAATCCCATCCTGCTTCTCACAATCCATTTATACTTGCCTTCTGCTGGGTCTCAGTGACTTTCTCACATATGAATTCTACTTCCCAAAACATTATAAATAGGTTCTTGATACTCTTTCAATTCTGTTCTTATATGATATTTTCTCAATATGCTATTTTCCCTTACCCTAAACTATCTTTCATCAGCATCATCTTTCATCATCTTCATTTAAAACGTAATATTTTTTCCTTCATAAGCTGACGAAAGTCACGAGCCTGCTCTGATTTGCAAGGCTATTTTCCTTTGCACCTGCCTTGCTAAACTGCAGTCTTCATGAAGGCAGGTTGAAGATTGCATTGTTAAGTTCTTGAAATCTGTAAGTATGCTCCGATCAATTGGACTCTAAATGCCACTCTCATAAATTTGTATCTCCTTATGTTGGGTCATAAAAATGAAATTCTCCTCAAAAGCAATGTTAAAAGTAATTAATGCTAGAACATAATTTAAATATCTACTGAAGTCTCTGGGAAGGCTCCATATGGAAATGTCCAATTTCGTTTCATGAACACATCTGTCTCCCTGTGTCCTGTAGCAATCACTATAAATGTCCTTCTCTCTCTCTCCTTTCTATCTCACTAGCTCTATCTCTATTCCGATATCTATTTTTATATCTCTCTTCTATCTATCTATTTATCTGTCTACTTCACATCTATGTCCTCCAAATTATTTATCTCCCTGACAAATACATGTAATCTCTAAATGTAATCATTTAAAATATCTAATATTATAATCGTTAAAAATAGTCTTAAAAAACATTCATAAAAGTACAAAAACAGCTACATTAACTACAAGTCATCTAGATATTTAAGTACAAAAAAGTATGTCTTTGGGACCAGAGCGATAGCCCAGTGGGTAGGGCATTTGCCTTGCACTCGGCCGGCCCATGCCGGCCAGGGTTCGATTCCCGGCATCCCATATGGTCCCCCAAGCACTGCCAGGAGTAATTCCTGAGCGCAGAGCCAGGAGAAACCCCTGATCATTGCCGGGTGTGACCCAAAAAAGAAAAAAAAAAGTATGTCTTTCTCAAAAAGAAATATGTGACTGAATCACATTCTATACCTTGACTTGTAGTACTGACCATGGATTTTGAATCAGTGTGTCTTGGACAGAATGCCTTCAGCAGGACTTACTGTTACACCTCAAAACAAACCAAAAGTCTTATTCACCTGTCTAAAACTCACTGTTATGTTCAGGAAAAATAATAGCAAAAATATGGTACTTAGAGTAGTGAGAGCTACATAAACTAATATCAAATAGCAAATTAGACTTTACAGAGAGTAGACTCCCAACAAGTACAAGAGGCTTCTTCTTTGTGAAGTTAAATAACCCCTTACAAATTTGTGTTTTTTAGATTTTGACATCAACTATTAGAAATTTTTCTATCAAATACCTCAATTTGCCTAAGAACCCGTTACTAGGGAAACTAATGCTTTCTCTTTGTGACAAGGGAGATGAAAAATCATCTATTTTCAATCACAGATCAGCAATGAGTAACCATCTCTCTATTAAAAATTATTCATGAGAGAAATTATATTTCATTGCAGGGAAAAGTGATTTCTTAATTACAATGCATCACTCAACATTACGTGGGAGACAATTTCTCTGATTTGCTAAAGTGTTATTTTTTTCCCATTTTTATACTTATTCTTTGGTTCTGGAAAGAAGATACAAGAGAGAAACTACACTGTCTTTTCTTGCTACAGAGAATCACTGGACTCTAAGGAGTGATTAGAACCTATAGCAAGTTCAACAGCACAATTCCAAGCCCATTTTGAACCTGAGTTTTGGACTGAGAGTGTAATTCATTCTCTATCTATAATGGCAATTGATGGGCTATATTTTCTCTGTGGAAAAGCGTGTCCTTAAGGAAATGGTGTTTTCATACTTAACAGTGATTTGTGGCACAGCAACAACAAAGACTGCGCTAGTCTTAAAATTTCAACAACACCAATAGATGAAATATATGATGTCATAAGGTATATTTTATAATATTTGTAACTGCAATAGAGGTGTACTGCATGTTATTGTAAAAAGAAAATCCAATTTGCTGCCTGCTGCCTTCAATTTTGATTTGATAAATGCTCTCTCTTGTTCCCTATTTCAATTCTCTTCATTTATCTTCTGGAACATTTATAGTAATGTCTTCTTATGGCAAATAAAACAATATTTTCATTCAATTTATAAACGTGTTCGTGTATATTTGTGTTTACTAGGTGTAAATACACAAAAAACAATTTCCATTGTTAAAGATCTTTCTGGAAATGAAATCAATCCAGACTCTATTGTTTAGAATTTGAAACTACTAATTGTCCTGCTGTGTCAGTGACAAGGAGCTTAAATAAGCGAAATTATTTATGTTTTCTGCATATGCACATCATGCAGTCATGCAAAATTAAAATCATTTCATAAATCAAAACATTTAACTACTCTTTAGATAAGATGTGAAAATAAAAATTTATTTTAACAGGCCTTATTTGTTTTACTATTTGTACCAAAAGAAATATTGTACCATAGAGTAATATCATGTTATTTTATTTATTCATTCAACACCGTTAATCTTTAAAAATGCAGAATATTATGTGAAGAATCATAAGAATTAGGGGGAATTTCTTCTCTGCCTCTCTACTACAGCTTAGCACACAATGTTAATTTTTAATTATATCTCATAAAAAGGAGATATTGTGCTCTCCGTGCTTTCTTACACCTCTATTGGAGAGACAAATTATTGTCCCTCTAAAATTTGTTCTCAGACTGCTTTTACTTAATCATTCGATAATATTTGCAGAAGAGCATTCATTCAAAATTATTATGAATTGCTTACTGTCAATAGGCATTTTTATAGATGATATAAAGAGGCACAAAACTCTTTTATTATATGACAATGTCTTCTATTCCAGTGAAGCTTGTAGTCTTCTGAGGCAACAGCAGGCTAATAACAAATAAATTACCATTATCATTTATTAATTAATTACAAATAAAAGCACAAGAACATAACAACAAAAACTAGGAGAATATTTCAGTAATCCAATCAAGATATGCTGCTTGGTCTGATGTAGAAGTGAAGATGGGGAGCAGTACAGAGTAGTTTTGTGGTTGTCAAACATTTTTAGCAAAGAAATAAGTTAAACTTTTGTTTGATGCTTGCATTCAAGGAAAGTAAGTTGAGTTCATGTTCATTTTAAGCAGTTTTCTAAATGAGTTGACTTTGCTGTCAACTATTTGGCCTATAGGTCAACATTTTACAATGTCATAAGTTGCAACCAACAAATCCATAATTGCAAAACTTACTGGATGCCTTTATAAGTGGATTTATTAGTATTGCTCAATTGACCGTTCCTAACCTGTGTGTAAAGCAGTGGCTCCAAATGTGTCTCCAGAGTCACCTTTCTCATTAATATTGTGCCTTTCTGAATTCACTGGGGATTCGCTGAATCAGAACACGTTGTATTAGTCAAACAAAAATTTTAATAAAGAGTTTGGATAATTTAAAAATAATGAAATGATGGCCAGCCATTGGTTTGCTAAAATAAGGTCACTTGATCACTTGACATCCCGTTATTTGTTGATTTGCTCAAGCGGGCACCAGTAACAGTTCCATTTGTCCATATTGCGTGCCAGTATAGTCCAATGGCATCTGCTTGCTCCAGGAATACTAAGAGCCTCAAATCGTTCATTCAGGGTCTTGATGAAAAAGTCTGACCATCTTTTAGGTGAGCGGCCACATGATCTTTTGACATTCTGTTGGATCCAGTCAGTAATGGCTTTAGTCCAGTAGTCATCTCCAAATCGCGTTACATGTCCAGCCCATCTGATTTTCGACCTCAGAGACCTGGGCAGGATGAGAATGCTATTCGGGTCTCCCAAAGAGGAATCGAAAGAACTATGCTTGGAATATCACGCCTCACTAAAGTGAGAGAAAGAGCCAGGGATGGTATCTTGTTTGCCAAGGTGTGGAAAATCAGATGGGCTTGGCATATAATGTCAAAATAAGGTATAAGAACCTAATTTTTACTAATTTAATATCACAATTTTAGAAATTGTAGTGCAAATCAGAACAGTCTCTCCAGGATCCTTTGACAGGTTTTAAAATAGAGGTTGATCATAAAGATAACAATTGCAGGATCCCTCATTTTCACGGACTTTACAAGGTCTTAAGTAAGGATATCTAATCTTTGTCATTGGTCTCACCAAACACAAGGGTTGCCTCTGACACGTTCTTTTATAGAATTATTGTTTGGAATCTAGTAACCATAGGTGAAGTACATGATGATAGTGTAAAGAATGAATTCTATTAATACCTAATATAAAGAGCCTTAGCAATCAATTTGAACCAATTACAAGTGCTTGATGTGAAATTAACTTACTGGATTCTATGAATACTTGACTTTTCTGGTGGGATAGTGGTGTCTTACTCCTTGTCTTTCTGTTCAGGAACTAATTCAGGAAGAATTCATGGAACTATATAGGGAACAAGGAATTGAACGCATGGTCAAATTGTGCAAGACAAATCCCTTACCTTTTGTACTATCTTTCTTGTTCCATATTTACTTTTTGTTAAATATTTTTATTTAGACACCATGGCTTATAATTGCACACATGATAGAGTTTCAGTAATACAATGTTTCAACATCAATCTCTACAACCAGCATCAAATTCCCTTCCATTCCTAAGGCTGCCTCTTTAACAGACACCTTATTAACATGAATTATTGTAGTCTGGGTCCTATGTGTCAGTATTAATACCTCTGGATATACAAGCACACACCACACCTCTAAAACATAGATGTGTCCAAGACCCCTGACCCTTGCTGGTATCTCCTGTTTGCCTCTCTTAACATGAGCCCACATTCCTCTCCTTCCCGCCCCATTTGATTTTATAAACTAGGGCTATGGGTTTGCCCACATTTGACACTTTGCATTCCTGTTAGTTTATAAACCACAGATAAGTGAAATAATCCCATAGTTGACCATTTCTCTGACTTACTTCACTTAACATGAGATCTTCCAATTCTATCTAAATTTTAGCAAACTGTATGATTTCATCTTTGGCTGTTATATTACATGTAAAGGAATATAGAGATAGATCACACCTTCATCTACACACACCCATCTTGGACACTTGGGTTGATTCCATACTCTAACTACAGTACTAAGTGCTGCAATAAATGATGATGCGCAAATGTCCTTCTGATGAGTGTCTTTGCGTCTTGGGGCTGGATAGCAAGAGATGGAAGAGAAGGATGCAAGAGATGGAATTGCAGGTCCTGTGGGCACAGATGCTTTCCCTTTTGGTATGACTTACCTCTACTACTCAGGCTACTACCACTGCTACAGTGAAGTCATGAAAAATATACTTTTCGGATCAAAGGTATAGTTATGTTGTGAAAGTATTAAGGAACAAGTTTTCTCTTAGAAACAAGTGTTATAACGAGTTTTAATCCTTTGACTGGTCTGCTTCGAATTTGTGATAGTGTTTCCATCTATGTTTTCATATTTAGAAAACAGATTGAATTTTTTACAATGAAAATACTGCATATTTATTTTCCTGAATAAGGCCATATTAACTTCATTTTATAAATTCATTAGAGCCTTGAAAGAGATGGTCGGTTCCATTCCTACTATTCTCTCATATACATTTAGAGAAACCCTCATCTGGAAGTACACACACTTACACCTTTTTTTTTTGGCATAGAAGAAACATTTAGAACAAACTCAGAGGTACTTGATGGCAATAATAGGTGACTCTGGAGGTCTTTGAAACTGTGGACAAAGAGTAGGCACTCAATTAAAGTTTGCTCAAGAATGAAAAAATCAGTGAATTCAGATCCATGTTCTTGACTGACAACAAAAATGGCTTCTTCGCTGCATGTGTTTGAATAAAGAGGTGCTAATTACAAGCTTGATCATGAGTGTTGCTCCTTTAGCTTTTTGACTCTAAAATACTATAACTAGATCCATTTATCACCCGACCACTATTCATGATCCAGCATGATTTGTTCAGAATTGGAAACTAATGGTTCCTTCTAGCATAGACCTTCAGATTCAAAAATAATCTATTTACAGGCATCAGGCTGACATCCAATTTCAGTTCCTATAGAAACACATTAGAGAAAATGGGTGTTTTTTTTTAAGGAATTGTTTTCCCTGACGTGTGTTGCAGTGTGATATTTACACTGCTGTCGGTGCTCATTACAGATTGCATTGATTATACAGCAGGGTGTCAACATAACTGAACGGTTTATTCTTCCATAGAACTGCAGCACAAATGAGGTAGTCAGCTTACCTCAGTGTGTCCTACTGCCTGAGAAAAAGATTCAACATAACATCTCCAATCACCATCTTCTGTTCCCCCCATAACTACGATCTTGGTGCCCCCCCCCCCCCAATTACCCCAAAAAAAGAGCTTCTCAAAGTTATACTGGTGTATTAGGCTCTAAATTGACTATATAATATGTAAATAAATTTCTTAAATAATTTTAAATAAGAAAAACTTAAACTTTTGAAATTTCATATAAAAATTTCTTGGGACAACATATTTTATGAGAAGATAATAAAAGCTGTTTCTAACAGAACACAACACAGGTGGAAAAGTGTGAGGTCACTTCTGTAGTCCTGCAATAGGTCTGCTCAACAGTTATTCTTCCTGTCATTTGGTGAAGAAGGGCAGAGAAGACAGAGGCAATCCCAGCCTAACCCTACAGAGTTTCTAGGAGGGTTGACTACAACGACTCACCCCCAGCATAGCAAGAACACTAGAAAATCAAGGGGGAATAGACAGAAACCCACCAAGCTCAGAGTGAAAACAAATCACCAAAGACCAGGAAATCCTCACAGTCTTTAGAGACACCATGGTGAGGAACTTCAAAGAGATCAAAGAAACAATGACAGAGGGGGGTCAGCAAGCACAGGGAAGACTGAGTTGAATGGAAAACTACTACAAGCAAATAACAGAAATGGAGAACATTGTGACAGTCATGTGTCCCAGCATCTGGCTCTGCAGTCCCTTCCCTCCACCTTGAGGTCTGCTGGCCTTTCTGGCCTTGTAGGCCCTTGTGTCCTGCTTAAGGGCCTTGTTAAAAGCCTGCAGAGATTGGGGAGGTGCCTAACGAGGTTATTTTGTTTACAGTTCTGTTGACCCTACCTGAGTGAGTAACAATCACAGACAGCTACTCCACCTGCATTGACAGTATCCATAGAAGGACACTGATTGTATCTGTGCTGTGGATTAATCAGTGGACCCAGTCTTCAGATACCATTTATATTTGGGTTTGAGAACCTGGACTGAAAAACTAGAGTTGACACCTAGAGTATCCCGCCCACACAGCAGAGCGTGGCAAGCTACCCGTGTCATATTTGATATGCCAATACCAGTAACAATTATAGACCTCATTCCCATGACTTGATGGAATGGTTTGAGGCTCTTTATGTTCCTGGAGCAGGCAGATGCCCTTGGGCTATCTAGCATGTGATAGGACATATGGAGATGTTACTGGTGCCAGCTCGAACAAATCAATGATCAACGGGAAGTCAAGTGATCAAGTGATAAAAAAAGAACTCAGTAGAAACTATTAAAAGCAGAATAGCAAAAGTTGAGCAAAAGATCAAGAAGCTCTAAGAAGAAGGAAATTACTGAAAATCAGAAGGTGAAAAACAGTCTACAAAACTAGGAGATGAGCTCGAGGAACAATGTAAGAATCATCGGAGACCCTGAAAAACAGGAGAATAAGGGTGATAAAGAAACAACAGTTAATAAAATCATCAAAAATAATTTCCCAGATTTGAGGCTTACAGGCACCAAGATCCAAGAGGTCAAAAGGTACCTGGTAAAAAGAAACTCAACTAGGAAAACTTCAAGACATACTGTACTCAAAAACCCAAAGACAGAGACAAAACAGTGGGATCGGCAAGCTCAAGAAAGGAAATTAAATACAAGGGAAAGCCCAAGAGATGTACAGTTGACCACTCTCATTTGATCTCTAATGAAAATTGTAGAAAATTTTACAATCTCAATCAAATGAGATTGGTCAGCTGTACATCTTTTGGGCTTTTTTCTGTAAGCCAGAGAGCATAGAAAAATACAGTAGGAAAAAGTCAGTGAAATGAACAGCTCACCAAGGACACTCTACACAGCCAGATTGTCATGCGGTTTTAAAATAGTGACAGAGATCATGGGCAGGCAAGAGCTTAAGGAATTCATAGTCTTTATGCCAGTCTTGCAAGAAGTGTTAAAATCGCTTTTCTAAAGGACTGGACAAATGTCCCAGCATGTAACACTGGGTATGGCACACTTTCGAAAGGGGTTTCCATTTGCCCCTTGTTAGATTTATTAGATTAAGAAGGTACATTTACTCCTATTTTTTCCAAGAAATTTTATACATTTTCAGTAATGAATTAATGAATTATATTAGTTTAAATCACAGATCATTACAGATTGACCTTATACTGATTTATTTGCTAATAATTCCATATGACATACATTTAAGCTATATTGGTGCAAGTAATATGAAATTAATTTGCTATATCTCTGCCAAGGGGGACATCTAGGGGATGGCCCTTTTATTTTGAATTGACTGATAGATGAACACACAGATCACACACACACACATACACACACACTACATATTCTAAGGAAATACACACTATCACTGTATCACTGTATCACTGTCTTCCCGTTCATCATCGATTTGCTCAAGCGGGCACCAGTAACATCTCCATATGTCCTGTCTCATGCAAGTAGAGCCCAAGGGCACCTGCTTGCTCCAGGAACATAAAGAGCCTCAAACCATTCCATCAGGTTGTGGGAATGAGGTCTATAATTGTTACTGGTATTTGGCTTAACAAATATGACACGGGTAGCTTGCCAGGCTCTGCCGTGCAGGTAGCATATTTTGTTAGTCATCTCTAAATTCAGCATTTATTGATGAACGGCACTTGTGGCTGCGCTAGGCAGGCTGTGATAGGCTGGTCTGCTGGGTGGAGTTCTGACGAGGGGGAAGTCCAGATGTGGAAAATGGAGGCCCTCATGGACTGGGGGGTGTCATCTGGCTTGTTGTGAGGGCTCTGCAGGGGTGGCGGGACAGGACTAGAACTGCCATCCTTCCTGGGCACCTCGTGAGCAGCTGGGCACAGGGAGAGCCAGTAGCAGCTCTGCCCCATGTCTGTGAGTCTCTGGATTAGCATACCTGGGCTGGATTTAAAAAAGACTGCTGCAGGGTGGATCTCCATGAGCCGGGCTATGATAGGCTGGTCTGCTGGGTGGAGTTCTGATGAGGGGGAAGTCTGGATGTGGAAAATGAAGGCCCTCATGGAGTGGGGTGTTGGGGGGGGTTGTCTGGCTTGTTGCGAGCCTCTGCTGGGGTGGCTGGCCAGGGCTAGAACATGCCATCCCTCCCGGGGCCTCGTGAGGAAATACACACTAGGAAGGTAATATACACACCTGTAAACATACCATTTGTGCCAATACTATTTGCATATGCATACTGAGCCAGACGACCCCCAGTCCATGAGGACCTCCATTTTCCACATACGGACTTCCCCCTAGTCATAACTCCACTCAGCAGACCAGCCTATCACAGCCCGGCTCATCAAGATCCACCGTGCTGCAGTCTTTTTTAATCTGGCCCAGGTATGCTGATCCAGAGACAGACATGGGGGCAGAGCTGCTACTGGCTCTCCCTGTGCCCAGCCACTCATGAGGTGCCCGGGAGGGATGGCAGAGTCTATCCCCTGGCCCGCCACCCCAGCAGAGCCTCACAACAAGCCAGATGACACCCCAGTCCATGAGGACCTCATTTTTCCATCTGGACTTCCCCCTCGTCAGAACTCCACTCAGCAGACCAGCCTATCACAGCCCGGCTCAGCCACCCGGTTCATCAATAAATGCTGGATTTTAAGATGACTACAAGAGTATGCTACCCTGACGGCAGAGCCTGGCAAGCTACCTGTGTAGTATTTGATATGCCAAATACCAGTAACAATTATAAACCTCATTCCCATGACCTGATGGAATGGTTTGAGGCTCTTTATGTTCCTGGAGCAAGCAGGTGCCCTTGGGCTCTACTTGCATGAGACAGGTCATATGGAAATGTTACTGGTGCCTGCTTGAGCAAATCGATGATGAACAGGAAGACAGTGACAGTGACATTGATACTGATTTAGATATAACTATATTCTTTCATATTGTTGCTACAATAGTTATTGGTTACTTCAGGAGTTGGTCACACCCAGTGTTGCTTTGGGGACCATTCAGGAGGTGCTTGGGGACCTGTGATAAAACCCTATCTCCCACGTGCCAAATATGTGCTCCAGTTCTTTGAACAGTCTTCCTAGTCGTGCTGATTTTATTTTTTAAGATAAAGTGGGGAAACGGCAGGGAGGACATGCCTTACTTTTCTTACTCCCCAGAGGTGGCTCTCTTAGGCCCTAGGTTAAAGATTTAATGATCTACATTTTTCCCATACTTACTTTGTAAATTTGAGCTATTTTTAGCAATGTTTAATCTTTCCTTGAGGATAATCACAGCATTTGAATACCTTTTGAAACTGTAAATTCTACAATTTCAATACATAGTATACTTGGGATAGGGGGATACAATAAAAAAGTGTTATCTAGATGAATTAATTCTATCAAATAAAGCCATTATTACACATATTACTAAGGCACATGCATATAGCAACACACCAGTGTAGGTAAATGGGTACAGAAGCTCTATGTTTTAAATAATATGATAACAAAACACTTTTATGTTAGGATCAAATAATCGTGATTGAAAATTTCTAAATAATTTGAACTCTTTTTGTTTCACGTCGTGGATACTGTTTAAAAAGAAACTTGGATAAAATATGTGGTATTATTTATATTAAGAAAAAATCATAGTCTTATTGTGATGATGGAAATTCCATTTAGATGGTTTTGGATTTAATTTAGGAATCTTGAATCAAGTGCAGAAACATCAATTATCTTCCATGTTTGTGGAGACTCCAATCCAGAAATTGATTTAGGGGAGTTGGGAGGCTCAGACAACATCTGGCTTTGCTCAGGTCTTACTCCTGGTTTGCGTGCTCAAGGGTCACTTCTATTAATATTCCGAGGGACCACATGTGACGCTTGGGATTGAACTTGGTTCAGAAGTGTGCCAGTAAAGCATCTTAACCTGTTTACTATCTTTCCAGAATCTGGAAACTGATTTGTTTTTAAAAAATAAGCAACTAACACTTTTAGAAAAAATTCACCTATGGTATACCAGAAGTAAACATTGGATGGTGTCTGAAAATTAATAAATGCAAATCAATTTTATCTCTCTGAGGCTTCAAACCATATTACAGAATACTCTTTTCATTGAGCAAGTTAGTCAGCATTTTTATGAATCTTCTGCCTAAGTTAAACTACAGTACATATTTAATATGAACATAAATAATGATAATGGGAATAAATGCATATTGCTAACCATGTATAAAGTATTTTAATATCTTTACAGCAAGGAGTTCTACCCAGCAAGGAGTTATCTTAATTGCGCAGTCTACTGTTGAAGTGACTGCATCATGACGAGACCACAGTAAATTGTTTTCAAAATGGCTGTGAATAAAATTAGCCATATCTATTAACAATATAATAGATAATGATGTGTTTCCCTTTTAATTCTGCTTCTTTAAACTTCTGAGTTTGATAGAACAACTTTTAATGTTTTAATATATATTTTACATTTACCCCTATCTATTTTCTTTATTTTATTTTATTTTTTTTTGCTTTTTGGGGGTCACACCCAGTAATGCTTAGGGGTTACTCCTGGCTCTTCGCTCAGGAATTACTTCTGGCGGTGCTTGGGGACCATATGGGATGCTGGGGAATCGAACCTGGGTTGGCCGCATCAGGTCATGGGAATGAGGTCTATAATTGTTACTGGTATCTGGCATATCAAATACTACATGGGTAGCTTGCCAGGCTCTGCCGTGTGGGTAGCATACTCTTGTAGTCATCTCTAAATCCAGCATTTATTGATGAACCATGCACCCGCAAGCAGCCAGCCTGAGCCGGCTGTGATAGGCTGGTCTGCTGGGTGGAGTTCTGATGAGGGGAAGTCCAGATGTGGAAAATGGAGGTCTTCATGGAGTGGGGGGGTTGTCTGGCTTGTTGTGAGGCTCTGCTGGGGTGAGCAGGCCAGGGCTAGAACCTGCCATCCCTCCTGGGCACCTCATGAGCGGCTGGGCACCGGGAGAGCCAGTAGCAGCTCTGCCCCATGTCTGTCTCTGGATCAGCATACCTGGGCCGGATTAAAAAGACTGCAGCAGGGTGGATCTCAATGAGCTGGGGCTGTGATAAGCTGGTCTGCTGGGTGGAGTTCTGATGAGGGGGAAGTCCAGATGTGGAAAATGGAGGTCCTTATGGATTGGGGGATCATCTGGCTTGTTGTGAGGCTCTGCTGGGGTGGTGGGCCAGGGCTAGAACCTGCCATCCCTCCTGGGCACCTCATGAGCGGCTGGGCACAGTGAGAGCCAGTAGAAGCTCTGCCCCAGAGCTATAAATAACAAATATTGAAAATTTGCTATTTATAATGTATTATTTTAATCAACTTATGTAATGCAATTTATTCTGAGGTGAGGTAGAATTTTTTTTCACTGTGTAGATAAATGCATTAACAATAAATTAAGGGGTGTACAGTACAATTAAAATGGGTTTCAAACTATATAAATATCTTATGCCAATTTTATTTTTTTAATTTTTAATTTTTACAATTACAAAGATATACAATTAAAAGTTCATATTTGGGTTTTGGTCATACAGTTAGCAGCACCCATCCCGCCACCAGTGCCCATCCCAACCCCCCCCCAGCCCTCCTCCATGCGGTTCTTTATTTCTTTCCATTTCTTATCTTTTCTTTTCCTCTCAGCTATGGTTACAGAACATACAAAAGGGTTGTCAGTGATCCTTTGCCTTATTTAACTCAGTTCAGGTTTTATCCAATTTTAAAATCTAAGCTTTTATCTGGTAAGCACATTGCAACTAGAAAATTATAAAATTATCTATAAAACATTATTCAGTATTGGTTTGTGTCTTTAGGATAAAGTCTTTTAGAACTTAATTAGGACATAATTAGGACATAGTCTACTTACTCCAACATCAATAATATCATGAAATCATAATTTTAGGATCATCAAAAATTTACCTAAGCAAATAATGTCCACTGTAATCATCATCTGACATTCTACTATAGTATTATAAAATGTTCTAAATATTCTAAAGTAGTTTTGCCAATTTGTTATAATAAATTTATATCAATGACTGCAAATTCCGAAATTCATAGACTCACTACATTATATTACTCCCTAAGTACAACAATTCAATATGACTAATTAAAATCACTGGAAGAAATAAGAAGCACTATTTGTAATTAAATCAAGAAAAATCATATTATCTTAGTTCAAGAAAGTAATATCCATGCTTGTACTCATATTTACAAGTACAGTGTCAAAGGAGATCATACAATGTAACCAACTAGCTTATGTATGAAATGTGTATGTTCTACACAGTATGTACATGGTGTAACCTATGTGGAATCAAAGGTCATTACTGAGAGACCGATTAAATTCCACACCTTATCTATTTTGTCTTCTTGAAAATGACATGTTCTAATGATGTGACTTATTTCAGCATATTCCTAAGATTTAATTTTTATATTCATCCTTTAAGGCAACAACAGGGTAGGATAATGGTAAAAGTAATGACTCGCTACACTGACAGCAAATAGGTACCTTATAAAAGATAATGTATGGAGCAAGAGAGGTAGTAGAAGCATTAAGATACTTGTTGCAGAAGTATCAGGCCTTAGATTGACCCCCCAACACTGCATATGTTTTCCTTGGCACCACCAAAAGTGACTCCTTACCACAGCTAGGAGTCTGCTCCCCACCCCAAAAAAATAAGACAGCTCAATTGGTACCTTACATGATTTACATGTATGAAATGCTGGGTTGAATCCCCAACTCCAGATGGTTCCACTCACCACTGAAAGCGATCTAGATTGTCCATGAGCACTTAGAGCTGTGTCCGCCATAACTAACATCATCATTACTATAAAGGGCAAGTAAAGTGAAAGAGAAAACTCAAACAAGGATTCACTATATTAAGATATGTCAATTGTTGGCTGATGCCCTACCTACTGCCCTGGATCTTTGCACTTGGGATTCCTTCCTCCTCATAAAAGTCAGTGGCATATCTTTAGAGCTGAGCTTTATGCCAAAGAGATCACTCACTTTTTTGTGTGAACACTAAAGGAGTGTGTGACAGGTACAGGTGAATCAGTTGACTCTGAATAAATGGCTCGGGAATTTGGTCATATCTTCTAACTATTATCCCAGTATGATCTAGATTAGATATATTTCCTTTTACCCAAGGTCACTGTGTGGGACTGGATATCACCAGGAAGAGTTACCCCCAAAAGTTATATTTTGAAAGTGAAATATTTGTAAATTATGAAAAAAAACAAACAAGACTGAACTTTATTGCAATTTTGGGGGCCCACACCAGGTGCTATAACCCTGGCTCTGAGCTCAGGGATCATCTGTACAATACTTGGGTTCATAAGGGGGCATTCCATCAGGGGTCATGTGGCTACAGTCACGTCCTATGCGAGTGCCTTACCCTTTTGCAACCTCTCAGGTCCAGGATGATGGATTTTCAAAAGATGGTAATGGACATCTAAGCTCTGCAATCTAGGTTCTTGGTTTTATGGAAAAGATAACTTAGGTTCTTTCAAATTGAGTATTTGCTCACAAACAAAGCATAATATATGGAATACTACCTAGCTACTTAAGTTAGAAACTCAATGAGAATAAGAATGAAACCAAACTTGGGCTAAAGAAACAGGATTTCAAAACTCAGATTTCATCTTACTTTAGAATAAAAGGTATGTTGGTGTGTATAATATAATACCTTCATATGGAGGTATCACTGTCTTCCCATTCATCATTGATTTGCTCCAGTGGGCAACAGTAACATCTCCATATGTCCTGTCTCATGCTAGTAGAGCCCAAGGGCATCTGCTTGCTCCAGGAACATAAAGAGTCTCAAACCATTCCATCAGGTCGTGGGAATGAGGTCTATAATTGTTACTGGTATTTGGCATATCAAATACAACATGAGTAGCTTGCCAGGCTCTGCTGTGAGGGTGGCATACTCTTGTAGTCATCTCTGATCTCCAGCATTTATTGATGAACCTCGCGGCTGCTTGCGGCCACGCAAACCAGGCTGTGACAGGCTCTTCTGCTGGGTGGAAGAGCAGCAGATTGTTTTTGTTTTGATTTTCTCACAAAATTTTTAATGACTATTAATTGTAAAGTTGTAAGAAAAAATAAGAGTAGATGTTTAGTTTCATAATATAAAAATAAATAATTCTGAGGTAGAGAACTTACTGAACGTATCCTTAATACCTTAAAATCTTGAGTTTGAAGAAAGGTATTGCTTTAGATGTGCATTCCTGGGAACAGAGCACAGCACACGGGTTGAGACCATGCCTTGCATGCAGCCAACCCTGGTTCCATCCCTGGCACTACATAGACCTATGGGTCCTCTGTGAGCCACTCCCAAGCATAGAACCAGGAGTAGCCCCGGGGCACTGCCAGGTATGGCCCCCAAGCCCATACATAAAATAAGGATTCTTCACAAGTATGAACCACAAAAAAAGTAATAAATGACTTTGCTCACTTTTAACATTCACCAGACCTGAACTCTACCCAGGAAGAGAAGGAAATATCAAACAAGTATGCCTGGGCATTGCTGTTTTCATTGTTTCTCACCTATGGGCAAGGAACTGCTGTTGCTCTAAAGCCTATGAAAGTCAAAAACAAAACCAAGCAGCCACTAAAGGATTCTGCCGTCCTAATATATATGGAGGTATACTAATATATATGGAGGTATACCTAATATATATGGAGGTATACTTAAGAATATATATCAGGGACCGGAACAATAGTCCAGCAGGTAGGGTGCTTGCCTTGCACATGGCTGGCCCATGCTGGCCCGGGTCTGATCCTAGCATCCCATATGGTCCCCCGAGCACTGCCAGGAGTAATTCTTGAGTGCAGAACCAGGAGAAACCCCTGAGCATTGCAGGTGTGACCCAAAAAAAAAAAAAAGCAAAAACATAAAAAAGAATATATATCAAACTGTCACAAACTTCAGCCATTAGCAACATATTCCAAGTCATTTTAAGGACTGTATGTAACCAATTATGTTTAATCAAAGCACTAATTCCTATCCAAGGCATATTTAATGATTTTGGTTTTTAGTCAGAAATAAAGGTATATGACCCTAAGCAATCAATATCCCTAAATAAATTTTTCCTTATAGAGAATTTTAGCAATTCTTTTCTATTATAATAAATAATAGACTAATTCTGAGGCTTTTCCCCATAGATATGTCTTCAGACAAGTCTGAAATAATAATGCAATTTACTATTTATGTACTCTAAGCATGACTGCTAAATAGTCTCACAGACTTCTGAAAAGAAAGTCAACACATATAGGCAAAGAAAGTCAACATATACAGGCAAAGATCAGGAAGTAAACTCAAAGTAAGACATATGAATACTGTATCATAGCTAAGATAGGCACATACTGAATCGCAGGTAAGATACGCGAATATGTATCATAGGTAATTTTTTAATATCCTGTGTCACATGCCCTGACCTTAGCTTTTTGTTACCAGCAGTAAATCATGGTCTGAAAATATCACCAACACTAAGATCTTCTGAGAAACAGAGACATATGTACATAATATTTTTTACAATATATCATTATAATTGGCTGCTTTCAATGATTTGTTATTGTTGTAATTGTGCAATGCCAAACGGATAAATTAAACTTCATGGTAAGGATGCATGTATAATTCCTCATAAAGAACATAAAGGATTTGGTTCAGTCTTGGTTAAATGTACCCCCTGGGGCTAGGGACAATCCCTTGGGAGTTTAAGGGGCAGCTCTACTTCCCAAAACACTGAAAAGCAAATGAAGGACAGAGTGTCCTAGCAAGCATCGTGGACAAAGAAATAATTGGATCTCTTGTATAACTCAGAGATTTTTATGGCACAAATACAATGTTCTCTAGGAATGACACTAAAGAAGAAATTAAAAAGCAGAGGGTTTGGTTCTTAACATCAAAAGCAAACACAAAATGGTAAAAGTAAAATTTTCTCTTAACTAGAAAATACAATTATATTTAAAGAGTGCCTTGCAGTGAAGTTTTAATCTAACTATAGAAGTGTAATGATGCAAATATTTTTGAAAGGTGCCTGAGAGTTAATAAAGCAGGTAAAGGTGCTGCCATGTACATGGCTGATCTGGGTTCAAAAACACAGTCTTCAGTTTCCTAGCTTATGCACATTTTTTGAGCAATAGATAATTCTTTTACATTTTTTCTGTTCATTTTTCACTAACTAGTTGTTTTAAAAGTCTGTAATGGAAAATACATGAAGTTCTTCATCAACAAAGGCAGAAAGCCTCAAGATTCGGATCTCAAAGGGGTTTTTAATGATCTATCTCCATTGTCAAAGTCAAAAGAAATAAAAATAAATGAGTGGGACTACAATGAAGAGCTGCTGCATGGCCAAAGAAACCTGGGCTGAAACTGAAAGACATTCTGCTGAGTGATATTCATAGGCAAGTCACCAAATAAGGTATAAATATTAAGATATATATATATATATATATCATACATACATATATAAAGCACTCACAAAAATCAACAACAACAAAATATGTAAAATCCCTGTTGAGAAGTAGAGAGAGAAAATAAAGACACATCTCTGAAGAAGACCTGCATGGCCGACCAATGAATACAGAAAAATATGCTCTTCATCACTGATTTCAGGGAAGTTTGAACCAAGAAATAATAAGATGTCAATCAAGACAATAAGGAAATACCAGCTTGTACCTGTGAGAGTGGCAGATATCAAAAAATCTTGAAACCATATTCTTTGGCATGGATGTGATAAGAAAACAAAATCTATTCTTGATGGGTTCAACCCTTGTGAGAAAAGTATAAAGATTTCTCAATAATCAAGAATTGTCCCATGACCCAGAGATTCCACTTGTTGGTATCTAACCCAAGACACAAAGGGGTACATATTACAAACATATGCACACCGTTACCAGCTGCAGCACTTAGCACAATGGCTAGAAGACAGAATCATCCCAGTGCCCCTTGCTGGTGAATAGATAATGAAGGTACATATACATACAACGGAACAGTGGAGGAGAAGGTGCAGAGAATGATGAAATCATGCAGTTTGGTGCCAACTGGATGGAAGTGGAAAACATCAAGTAAGTGAAGTAAGTCAGAAAAGGTCAAATACCTGGTTCTATATATTGTTATTTTACTTATAAATGTGAGATTTTATTTTGGAGGTTTTAGGAGGGGGAAGGAGTAAGGAAAGTGTGTGTGAGTGTGTGTGTCTGTGAGAGAGAGCGAGAGAGAGGGGGGGGACACACATCTCAAGAGGGGAGATGCGGGTGGCACGTGTGATTGGGCACCACATGTGCTCGGCCACAAGGGTTCAAGCAGCACGTGGGCTCAGGCAGCATATGCGCTGCTCTCAAGAATTACTCCCAGTGGCACTAGGGAGACCATATAAGATGCTGGGATCAAACCTGGGTCATCCGTGTACAAGAGAAATGCCTTACCCACTGTACTATAATTCTGTCCAAATTTCTTAAAATTTAAATATATCTTATACTCCCATGTGTGAAATAAAGGGCCAGGGGAAATCCTTAGTGTTAGGTGAACATGGCTTGATCTCCAGTATGACCTGTCTTCTGTGTACCTCAGCACTGCTAGTCCTGAACTGTAATGCTTGGGCCCAAGCATTAAATCAGCTGGTCAAGTGTTGCCAGAAATGGCCCTTGAGCACTGCCTGGGAGGTCCTCCTTCCCAGGATTGATCCTTGGTGGTGTTTCAGGGAACCATGTGGGTACCTACCTGGGATTTGGACTGGGGTGGGGTTGGCCAAATGCAAGGAAAGCAACTTATTTATTTGGCCACACCCATGGGTAAGATATATATGTATTATATATGGGATATTATATATATATATATATATATATATATATATATATATAATCTCTTGGGATGAACCCAGAGCCTTGACAAAACCTGGCAAGCTACCGTGGTGTATTTGTTATGCCAAAAACAGTAACAATAATGGACCTCATTTCAACGAATGGAGATGTTACTGGAGCAAATCGATGAACAATGGGAAGAAAAGTGATACAAGTGATACTTATAAATTATGCTTACTTTGCAGATTAGTAAAATATGCAATATACAGAATAACAGGAAAGGAATGCAAGGTGTCAGAGAGGATACGTAGATTACTGAGGACCCTAGACTAAATGAGGAGAAGGAAAGAAATCTAGGGTAGAAATAAGAAGCAGGCGGAAGAGAAGGGGAGCAGGAATTGGGGCAGCTGATAGTGGTGTAGAGATGAGGTGTACATGCTCAAACCACAGCGCCAACACCACTGCAAGCTATACACCTAAACTACAACAAACTTAAAAATGTGCCCACCAAGGTGGCTGGTTATTGGGTAAGAGGAAACCTGAGGACATTGGAGGGAAGGTTACACTGGCGATAATATTGGTGTAGGAACACTGTATGCCTGAAACCTTATTATGAATAACTTTATAAACCATAGTGCTTTAACTTAAAAAGAAAACTGGAAGAAAATAAAGTCAAAGAATCCAAGCTTGAATTTTTTCCCCAAAATTTTATTACACCACTTTTAGACATACAATTGCAAGATGCTCATGTCGAATTTTGGTTCTACAGTGTTCCACACTCATCCCTCCACCCGAACCCATCTCCCATCACCAATGTCCCCACCTCCCTCCCCCCTCCCAGCCTCAAGTACTTGGCGGGTTCTGTATGTCTTTTCTCTCCTCTCTCTCTCCCTCCCGCCTAACTTTCCTACACATCGTAGAATGCAGTACACTAAAGGACATAACTGTTTCCACTAGTTTAATGGACCGCACGGCTGCAAGCGGCTGCGCAACTTAGGTGCCTCATGGTCAGCATCTGGACAGCAAAGGTGGCGGCTAGTGTGGTGGGCGAGTCTCATCTGGCTGCTTCCGGGACCCCCCAGAGGTGATGGGCCCACTCCCAAAACCCATCTGTCCTCCTGGGAACCCCATGGTCAGCTGAGCCTGGGGAGAGCTGAGTTCCAGTTTCCCCAGCCGTGTTTGAGACTGCATGCTATGGCTGGTCGCCCCAGGGCAGCTCCTGGATGGGGCCACCAGGCTCAACAAAATTTGAGGGGGAAGGGCTGACCCCTGCCTCCATCTGACAAATTCCCAGTGATTCCCGCTTCTGGGAGCTGCCTGCCTGGGCTCGAACTCGTTTTGCTCTGTTAATCTGGTCTTGAGGTAGCATCCCAGCGTCTCGGACAGTGAAGGTGGCAGCGTAGTGTGTGGGCTAGTCTCATCCGGCTATATTTTTTTTTTTTGGGTCACACCCGGCAGTGCTCAGGGTTACTCCTGGTCGCACTCAGGAATTCTCCTGGAGGTGCTGGGGGACCATATGGGATGCCGGGATCAAACCCGGGCGGCATGGGCCGGCCATGTGCAAGGCACCTACCCTCTGGGCTATCGCTCCGCCCCAGGCTGCCATGTTTGAATTTAAGTTTCAGCTTCTTTCTAATTGGATTATCACTATCAAATTATTTTAACATTAATTTGTATATATTTTATGATTTTAATGACAAGAATAAAGGCAAAAACAAAAGTTCAAGATTAAATACATCTAAACCAAGGATCGTCAGAGAGGCTTCATCTCTATGAGTAAATTTTAGATAGCAGAGTTATCTTTGTGGTTCTATACAACAGCATCTCAAAGGATAATTTTTTATAGTTTTCATCAATAATTATTAGGCAGTTGATGTTCCATTTGTGTAACATCAAAATTATATGAGTATACAGAAAGATACATTCATGACATTAGACAAAGGGCAATCATTTGAAGATATCTACAAGTTAATGAGAAATAAATCTCAACAACAGGAAATTTCAATGGCAAATATTTTCATTTTTTCCCAGCTAGAACCGTGACTATTCAAAACAGTTGCCTGGTTAAAAGTCCTACGAAGACTCACCATTTTAAAAAGTTGTGCATGATGGAATTTGATACGTTATTACTTACGGCCTCTAATTGATTTAAGAATTATGAAAGTAAAAAAAACTGTCTGATTACATATGTCATAGTTCATTAGAAAAATAACTATTAGGACTCATACAATTCTCAAAAAATAATTACATAATTAGAGATCATTGTAAAATTTTGTGTTCTGAATAAATGCCATTAATAATGATGGAAATTATGGGGCTTGAGCAACAGTACAGCAGGTAGGGCGTTTGCCTTGCACACAGCTGACCTGGGTTTGATCCCCCGGCATCCCATATGGTCCCCAAGCACTGCCAGGAGTAATTCCTGAGTGCAGAGCCAGGAGCAGTCGCTGAGTATCTCTGGGTATGATCCCCCAAAACAAAAAAATAATAATAATAATAATAACAACAACAATAATAATAATAATAACGATAATGATGAAAATGAGAGGCAAAACACACCATTGCCCAGAATAGAAATCCAAATAAAGCATAACAGTATTAATTTGTGTTTTTTAAGCAATGGAGAGACTAAAAAATTCTTTTACAGTTCATTCCTTTCCTGTTTTTCCTGAGTGAACATCTGGTTCTAAAAAATCTGGTTATTAAACAAAAGGTAAATAGATAAAAATAATAAATTTGGGGCCAGAGCGATAGCCCAGCAGGTAGGGCATTTGCCTTGCATGCGGCCGGCCTGTGCCGGCCTGGGTTCGACCCCCTGGCATCCCATATGGTCCCCAAGCACCACCAGGAGTAATTCCTGAGTACAGAGCCAGGAGAAACCCCTGAACATTGCAGGGTGTGACCCCAAAAAGCAAAAAAAAAAAATAAATTTGCAATCCTGTTAATTACTTTCTGAACTATTACTTAACTTCTAGCATACTTATTTTCCAGACCTGCCCTTCTATTTTATGTATGTTACTCCATAACTACCTATACATATGCGAGCTACTTTTGATTAAACTTAATATTACATATACTTCCCTATATTTTCAATTAGAAAAGCACTTCAACCATTTTTCCGTTGATGTTATTCACAATTTCTAGCTAGTTCACTTGTGTATTTAATCCTGATCCACATACCTTAAGCTAAAAAAAAAAAGTTTTTCATTCAATTTAATGCATTCCTCATAAAAAATATTTGTCAACAGTGCTATCAAAATGAATGATTAGGCACATACATCATGTGTACTAAAATGCATTAGGTCGATAGTTACGAAGGGACCATAGTTTACACTTGGTAATATAAGCTAAACGGCTGAACGGTTTCATTTTACTTTGGTTCTCTAAGCATAAATTTATCACTTTTTCCTTGTGTCTCCTTGTCATTGGCAGGTAAAGAGCAAAGAGATTTAAGTTTATGTCCACCATTTTCATTACTACAAAAAGAAAACCCAAAGCTTCAAGTAAAAAAAAAAGATGTTAAAGCATTTAAATTATATTCACTTCACTGCAGTTTTTCAGACTATACTTTAGTTATTGAAAAACTAGAAATTAGTGGTCATAAAATATAACCACCCAATCACCTCTGTTCTGTCCATTGAGACTCGAGCAGCTCCTTACTAATACCACAATGTAATATATAATACATTGTACATGTCATTGCCAAACTCATCCATTCCCACTTTGAAACTGTCAAATTACAAGATGAAATAACAGTCTCCTGCAGGGAGAGCTGCACCTTCTCTCCTCTGAAAGAACAGCGTCCATCTCCAAAGAACATAAAATTGACTGTGGGAAACTCTGACTAACCACCAGGAGGATTCACAAACTACAGAATTCAGAAACTGTAGGTAGGGCTGACAGCAGGCAAAGGTGATCAGAAACCACAGCTGGAATTATGCAGGAGAGAGAACTGTTGCAGAGCTGGGAGGCGAGTCTCTCTCCCACTAAAGAATGAACTGTTAGCACAGAGCAGAGAAGAGACTATGTATTAGGTGGCGGAGATCTGGAATCCCAGAGATGGATCCCTTCATTGGCCTTTGTTATGTAGCAGGCAAATGGACCTGTAGGATAAAGCAGTCCACATTCAACTGAGATCTGAAAAGTCCATCAGAAAATGACTGGATAAGCTAACTAGGCAGTAGAGTTTTAAAATGGAGGGGGCTGAGAGAAGTAAAAGCAGACAGGCCACTTGCCTTGCATGCAGCAAACCCAAGTCTGATCCTCAGTTGCCCATATTATTCCCTGAACTTGCCCTGGACTCAGAGCCAGGACTTAAGCACCTCCAGGTATGGCACAAAAACCCCCAGAATTGATAGGCAGCAAATCATGTATCTCAGAATAATCGTTATCAAGCGGAAGCAAGCAAGCAAGAAGAGTAGCTGCCCCCATTTATTTGACCACCTTCCCCTTTCAGAAAGAAATGACTCATTGCCCACCACCGCAGCCCCAAATCTTTCTGAAACAAAGAAACTGAAAATGCGTCCCCCCTTCCCCTACCCCCAATTACACCTGAGGCCACTATGACCCTTGGTTCGTTCCCGCATCCCCACCCCAGGGCACCAAACACTTTGGGATGGACTAAAATAAGTTGTGGATATAGAACGCTCTAGAAAATTGAATTTTATAGCATCATAAAACTGGTCTCTGAAGATAGAATCGAAACTCAGGCACACAGAAATACTGGAGAGGGCCATTATCGTGGCTGGAGAGAGCAGCAGGATGTTTGCTCTTAGCCTTGATTCGGTTGCTGGTGCCACATGGTCACCAGCAACCTATCATGGGCACAAAGCTAGGAGCAGCTCCTGAGCACCACCAGCCAAGGATGTCCCCAAACTACAATACAAAAGAAATGTTCACCATCCTGACTGTAGGAATAGCTTCAGGGAAGGATACCTGGGTCCAAATGACCACATTAAACAACTTAGATGAATATCGCTTGGTCTACTTCAAATATGGAGGAAACTATAGTATAGATTGTGGTTCCAGGCTGGAAGACTTGGTCTTAAACCATAACCACTTCAGAGGACAGGCAATGCCACCTTAAAAATGAAATTTGAAGTTGAAGCATTAGTTGACTGAGGGGAGGCAAAGAGAAGACACTGACTTCAAGCAATCTTCACCAGAGAGTAACTGTTTATTTTTAAACTCACTCCCTTCGTTATCCTTAGAATCCACCAGGGAGAAAAATGTTTTAATGACAGAATGTCTCTGGTATTTTCAAATGCTCACTGCCTGTGTCTTAACTAATTCCAGTAGAACCATCAGAGCATGTGTTAGGTGAGAAAAAGGCGGGCAGGTTCAATGAGCCAAAAGGCCACCATGTTGCTGTGGAAAGTCACCGAGGGCTCAGCATCACCCCCCATCCGGCCTTGAGAAGAACATTCTGGCAGGCTCAGCCCGCAGCCTTGAAAAATAACAGTTTCACTGCCCTTCGTGTTATCTAGAAACCGCTCGGGTGCAAGCAGGGCATACTGACGTTTAGAACATCCCGGGACATATCAATACAACGCTTGTGCAACTTGAGCGATGTCTTTCTTTGAATCATGTTCTTTAATTTTGCTCAGGTTATGACTCTGGCCTGAGTGGTGTGTGGGGGGGGGTCTGCTGTATCTTTCCAGGTGCTTCCTGAAGGCTCCGGAGAACATCGTGGGCAGCTGCCCTGTTTGATGCTGCGTCTGCAGGAGACTGTCTTCCCTGGGCCCTGGCCATGTGTCGGGGAGCTCCACCAGGGCTCCCTGACAGTGCCGGGAAGCGAGTTCCCTTCTACCTCTGAAGCCTGCAAGGAATGGATGAAAACTCAGGAATCCGATGCAGTTTTAAAAGGCTTTACTTATCACAGGTTCAGGCATACAAATCAGCAAAAGGAAAAGCCCGGTGCTTAGGATTCCAGGCTAGAACCCCCAGCCACGTGTAGGCCAAGATGGTGGCCACCACGTGTAAAGGCCCTGTAAAAGGAGAAGAAGACAAGACTTCCAAGAAGGGTGAGCACTCATAAAGAGAGAGCCCAAAAAGAAAAAAGTACAAGAGAGAAAGCAGGCTAGTTTTGTACCCCTGCAACTCAGACCTTCCTCCCACTGTTATGGAAAGCAGGGAGGGTCAAATGCCCTTAGGTAATCCCTCCCTGCACCTCACCTAGGCCCTTTTGTATGCTAATGTTTTGAGCCAAGATCTGCCTGGAAATGCCTTTATAGGGTAGAGAAGGGGTTTCTGAGATGGCATGTCTCTGTACCAAAGACTAATACTAATGCCAGTTAAATATTTCTCCAAGCCTTCACAAGTCTCTTCTACTTCATTGTAGTTTTGTATTTTAGTTGCCTTTGAGTATATCAGGGAGCCATGCTTGTTTGCTTGGAAGCAAACAGCATTTCTCTCTGGTCTAATTACTTAGGGGTCCTACCTGGCCAGGCAAATATGCTAGTAAGATCTAGCTAGTCCCACGATGATTGTGGTAGCATGGGAGAATATTTATACCAGCTAGTACAGCATACATGGTCAGATAAACTGCCACATTTAGACTACCCCCTTATCTACAAAGTGATTTGCAGGTGGCAATTCAGAGCAGATGCAGCGGCCCTTAGAGGAAGTCCTGCAACAGCCATGGAAGAGGAGTGTGGAATGCTTAGAAGTTTCCGGGAGCAGCACTGCCAGAGGGCCACTCTCTTACTTGACCACGTCCAAGCTCTCACGGCTGCACCCTTCTCCGCATGCTCTGCGTCAATCAGCACCTCAGCCACCTTCTGCTTGTGAGCAGTGTCGAGGCCCTGCTTCCATGACTGCATGGCCACTTCCTCCAAGGTCTCAGCAGCTTCAAATTTGCCCTGGCGTCTGTAGAGAGACCCGAGGTTTTTTAAAGTAGTCGTAATAGTTGGGCTGTCCACCTTACACACTTTGTACCAGCCACTGTACTCTCCAAATGAGGCCCCATCTGGAGACTCACAGACATGGGGCAGAGCTGCTACTGACTCTTCCCTGTGCCCAGCCACTCACGAGGCGCCGGGAGGGATGGCGGGTCCCTAGCCCTGGCCCGGCACACCAGCAGAGCCTCACAACAAGCCAGACGACCCCGCCCCACTCCATGAGGGCCTCCATTTTCCACATCCCCCCCAGAACTCCACCCAGCAGACCAGCCTATCACAGCCCAGCTTCGCTGCCACGTGGTTCATCAATAAATGCTGTATTTAGAGATGACAACAAGAGTATGCTACCTGCCCAGCAGAGCCTGGCAAGCTACCCCTGTCGTATTTGATATGCCAAATACCACTAACAATTATAGACCTCATTCCCATGACCTGAGGGAATGGTTTGAGGCTCTTTATGTTCCTGGAGCAAGCAGATACCCTTGGGCTCTACTAGCATGAGACAGGACATATGGAGATGTTACTGGGGCCTGCTCGGGCAAATCGATGATGAACGGGAAGACAGTGATATAGTGATACAGTGATGACGTGAATATTGGCTATAAAATCTAAAGCTTCCCTTACTCAAGGGTCTTGCTTTGGCCTGCATGCCTGAGAGCTTGACCCCAGCTAGCTGGCTTAATAAACTCCGCTTGCATTATGCATTATTGGCTGGTTTCTTTGTGATTCCTAAGAACTTGTGACTATGGACCCTAACACATGTTGTTCAGATTCTTTTTCTGACTTTTGTCAAAATGAGCGATACTTATCCCATGATAGGTGCTAGAAACTCTGAAGTATTGGCTTCATGTTTGTTTACAAAAAAGATTTGGCATGAAATTATTCATATTATTATAATAATAAGTCATATTATTCACAAATTATTCACAATGTATTAAAATAGATAAGGTAATAAGTTTTGCTTAAACTTTTTTTAAAAAGTCAAATATGGAGTCAGAACAATAGCACAGCAGGTAGGGCATTTGCCTTGCACGTGACCCACCCCAGAATCCCATATGGTTCCCTGAGCACCATGAGTAGTAATTCCTGAGCCAAGAGCCAGGAGTAACCCCTGAGCATTGCTGGATATAACCCCAAAATAAAAAAGTCAAGTATTTGTGGAATAATAAAAATTACTTATTTTATGTATCTATTTATTACACAGTAATGGAGATAAGCTGCATTTCCATACCAACAACTACAGGATTTGGCCTTCACCACAGAAGGAGAGAGAGAAGCTGCAGAGCCGAACCGGATCTTTTGAAGGACCATCTCAGGAAACAACTCATGCCACTTTCTCCTCCTGTTAGGTTAACCAAACTTAAGTCCTAGATTCCCAACCTAATAGCCAAAAATGATGAGAAAATACTTCCTCTGGGACATGAGAGGAAGGAAAGCCATCAACACATATTAGAGTATTGGCCATAGAAGTCAAAAACAGCTTTGAGCTACGGAGATGGTGAAAGTAGTAAACCACATGCCCTGTGTGTGCAAAGGCCTGATCTGACCCCCAGTACTGTTTGGCTCCTACAGCACCATGAGGTGTGGTCCTAGTGACCCACAATCATCACCAACAAAGCAAACTCCAGTCACTGCCACCAGCTGTTAAATGACATGCCTAGCTAGCTTGGGAGCTTTGCTGTTTAATCCACTTACAGTTTAAGCTAGTTACATGTTCTTAAGCTAGGGCTCATGCTAATGAGAGCTCTCTTCTGTGTAAACACTGATGGAGGATGTGGCAGTTACAAGAGTCATTTTGACTATGAATCAGTCACTATCACTATCACTATCTTCCCGTTAATCATCTATTTGCTAGAGCGGGCACCAGTAATATCTCCATATGTCCTGTCTCATGCTAGTAGAACCCAAAGGTATCCGCTTGTTCCAGGAACATAAAGAGCCTCAAACCATTAAATTAGGTCACGGGAATGACCTGATATAAATGTTACTGGTATTTGGCATATCAAATACTACACGAGCAGCTAGCCAGGCTTGCCGTGCAGGTGGCATACTGTTGTAGTCACCTCTAAATAAAGCATTTATTGATGAACCGCGTGGCCACTAGCGGCCACGCTGAGCCGGGCTGTGATAGTCTGGTCTGCTGGGTGGAGTTGTGACAAGAGGGAAGTCCGGATGTAGAAAATGGCGGGCCCCATGGAGTAGGGGAGGGTGGTCTGGCTTGTTGTGAGGCTCAGCTGGGGTGGCAGACCACAGAAATACCATAAAAAAATACCATACGACTGAATTAAAGTCAAATCAGTTTTTACTAAACAAGTTTGCCGCTTCTCTTCCCTGTGTATGTAAAGATTTATTTTAGGGGGAGATTTAGGATAATCAGGATTCTGATTAGTAAAACCGGTACGATTAAGTTCAACGCAAGCTAAACTGACAATACACATTCATGTTTCAAAAGCAGGTAATAAATATAACTGAAAATTTGTCATTTTTCTTTGTACAGTATCAGAGTAAAGCCAACCCCATATTTAAGATAATACAACAAATTGAGTTTTAAAACTCAATTTGAATCAGTAACTTCTGAAATATTACTGTACTCTATAAGTTCAATGTTATCTATATTGGGCACAATTCCTCTTAATATCCATTAGTCCCAGCATGGGACAATTCGATTTTACCAGGAGGCTACCACACTGGCTATGTTGAGACTACCACTTTATTTTTAATATTTTATTGTACCACCATAAGATATACAATTACAAAGATGTTCAGATTTGTGTTTCAGTCATGCAGTGTTCCAGCATCCATCCCCTCCACCAGTGCCCATTTCCTACCACAATGACCCCAATTCCCTTCCCCTCCCCTAGCCTGCCTCTATAGCAGACACTTTACCTCCTCTCTCTCTCTCTCTCTCTCTCTCTCTCTCTCTCTCTTCCATCTCTCTTATACATTGTGGCTTGCAATACATACATTTAGAGGTTATTATGTATATCCTTTTGCCTACATTCAATGCTCAGTTCTAAGCTAGTATTATCATTTCCAACGATTATTAGCACACTGTTCCCATCTCTGTCTTACCTAACCTCTGACTCCCACACACTTTCAGTTGATTCCACCTATTGACAAGACCTCCTGATCCATGCATTGCCTGGCCATGGATGTTGATATTATTATAGAGATAGAGATAGAGATAGAGATAGAGATAGAGATACAGATACAGATACAGATACAGATACAGATACAGATACAGATACAGATACAGATAGAGAGATGGAGATAGAGATATGATCCTGCAAATAAATGCAGTCATTCTATATCTGTCCTTTTCCTTCTGGCTAATTTCACTCAGCATGATCCTCTCCATGTCCCTTCATTTATAAGCAGATTTCATAACTTCCTTTTTCCTAACATCTGCATAGTATTCCACTGTGTAGGTGTACCAAAAGTTTCTTTACCCAGTCATCTGTTCTTGGGCACTCTGGTTATTTCCAGATCCTGGCTATTGTAAATAGTGCTGCTATGAAAATAAAAGTGCAGGTGGTGTTTCTGCTGTGTTTTTGGCTTCCCAGGATATATTCCCATGAGTGGTATGGCTGGGTCAAATAGGAGCTCAATTTCTAGTTTTTTGAGGAATACCCATATTGTTTTCCAAAAAGGCTGTACTAGTTGACATTCCCACCAACAATGGATGAGAATCCCTTGAGACTACCATTTTATTTTATTTTTTTTTTATTTTTGCTTTTTTGGGTCTCCTGGCTGTGCACTCAGGAATTACTCCTGGCAGTGCTCGGGGACCATATGTGATGCCGGGGATAGAACCCAGGCCGGCAGAGGTCAGCGCGTGCAAGACAAACGCCCTACCTGCTGGGCTATTGCTCCAGCCTAGACTACCATTTCAAATCAAAATAAAGTCCATAGTCGTTTACCCTTAAGCAGGTGAGCATGACCCTCTCAGTAAACAGAGGAAAAGACACTCAGAATCACCTTGGTGCAGAACAGAAAATAGACAACCTTGTGGGTACCATTTAGATTACATGAAACCCATGAAATTATGGTGTGTTTCTCCCCAAGAATATATATCCATTGAGATATATTTCTTTATACCAACTCTCTCACTCTCTCCAGTGTTTTGACATAAGGGTTAATCTCTGATAAAGGGACCAGTCCCTGGCATAATCATTTTTTGGACCTGAAATAAATGTGGTACTACCCTAGAGTTGTACTACTCTACTTGTACACCTAGAAGCTGATTCGTTGATCTGTGTTGAGATTACCCTCCCTGAAGATAGGATTACTTTTAGATATAGGGGACTGACTTGAGATACTGGATTCCACTTTGGTGGGAGACTTGGGCCCCAGCACATGGTCTAAATTCTGATGGAGAGCTAGAGGTCTGGGGAATCCCATTATTTTGGATTGTAGGGGCAGAGCTTGTTTTATTATTGAATTAGTAAAAATCTTTTGGAACCACACTGGACTCATGAGTTTTCATCCATTCCCCACTAACCACGAGGTAGAAGGGAACTTATTTCCTGATACTGTTGGGGACCCCAAGCTCCCAGACAACTAGCCTCATCCTGGTAAAAATTGGTCCCAGACCCCTCCCCTATAGCCCCTGGAGTTGGCCCCCTTTTTAGTGTGTGGGATTTAAAAAATGCATCAACAGTGTGATAAAATACTGATATTGAGAAGTCAAAAGTGACCCAGCAAATTTCTACAGAAAGGATCACTAAGATTTCATTTGAGCTGAGATTAATGTTTGGATTCTGGTTCTAGGCAAAATGATGTCTCAGCTTGATGCAGGTGAGTAAGAAGAGGCGGCAGCAGCTCTCTGTGTTTGTTCGAGATTCCCAAGTTCTTCAATGTTTTCAAGAACAAAAATATTGAATAATAAAGATGCTAGACTCAGACTTGGAAAGTAGAAAAGTTTATTGGAAAGTAGAAGAGAAAGGAAGGGAACTTCTCTTTACGGGAGGAACTTAGTATAGCACTAAGTTAAAAGTGAGTTTAGCCTTAGCCTTTTTAAGGTCCTTTGCACTGTTATAATCTTGAGGGTGGGTCTGGTTGTTTGAGTCTTTCTGGCCATCTACTTCAGGGATTGCTCATGTTCTTATTCTTGTGACTCTTAGTTCTGGGAAAGAATTGCGAGGTCCTGGGGAATTCCTGGAATGTTAAAGATTGGACCTTAGGTTGAGGTGTGGTAAGTTAATGGGGAAAAAAAAACTGTTGGCGAGGGAAACTGGGCCCTCTCTGGTTGGCGAGGTGAAACTGAGGCATCTTCTTTTTGTTTTTATTTTTATGTTTTTGGCATCCTCTTTCAAGCTTAAGTAAAGGGTCAATAGAAAATCATCCCATAACCCTCTGGGTTTTTCAAAGTCTGCCCAAATTAGCATCAGAGATAGTATTACCAAAGTCCACAGAAGTTTATTGATGGCATTTTTACCTCCTGAAAATAAGACAGAGAGCCAGAAAGACCAAGGAAGACCCACAAGGCTCAAAGCTAGGCCCAAAGCCTTCATTAAAACAAAAAGTGGGAGGGAGAGAGGTAAAGCTCAGGGAGATTACCAAGGAAAAACAGGAAAACAAAGGCAAATCCAACATTTCCATGGAAAAAGAGATAAGCAGATCTGATCCCTGGGATAGGAGAGAAACATTTACATACAAATATGTTTTTCAAAGACAAGTTCTACTCCACCTTCAAGGCACCTTCCAGGAAACCAAGCTTTTGTCAAGGTTGTTTGGGGAGAGCAGATGTTTTGTTCCTGACTGTACACTGAATGAGCAGAGGGAAAGAAACAGACTTCACAGTCTTCGGGAACGGGAAAAATTAGGACTTGAATATCTAAACATTTGTTTATTCATTCTGTGGCCCCTTTACTTTATATTTGAGTGCAGTTTTCTGCACTGTTTTATATAATGCAAAACTTTGAAGACTTGCTTACACTTACGTTACAACTCTCAAGGTCAGATTTAGAGAGGCAGTAAGGGACAGCCATTCCCATTACCTGGGTATCTTGGACTTGGTGAAGTATGGAATCTGGACCTTGGGCTTCAACCTTTCCATGGAGTGAGTGTAGCCCTGGTTGCTTTCTCCCCAAAGGAAAGAGTAGCAAGTTCCGTAGGACCACCTTTCTCCTGAAGAGCAGACTAGAGGTCAGTGGACAAGAGGTCACACACAGGGCACAGGTAGCAGGGTTTGGTGGAGACACCGTGAGTTAACTGTGTGCACCATAAATGTCAACATCGCTATAAGCATATTACCTTAGCTGTTAATATATATTAATATAATTAGTGTGTGTATATACACACTTCTTGTATATGTTAAATGAATTTTATGTATTACATATTGTATAAATTTATATTATATATAATATATAAAATGCATTTAACATACATATATACCTTCATATATATTTTATACATATTATATATGAAATACATATGACATATACACATATCACATTTTGTTACCCAACAATTTTTTCCACATACCTCCACCCCACATTTAAGGTATTTATAGTATTAAGTCCTCTGTGGGCTCAAGGAAGGGCTAAAAGCTCATTTCATCAGCTTTGTTGAACCCAGAAAATAGGCACCCAATCTAGGCTCTGCCCAGGAAACAAGAATTCCAAAGAGCTTTGTTTTCCAAACTGCCTGATGAGGAAGGGAGTCTAACTGAGGTGGATTCCTACATTTGATGCCCACAGACTGCATTAGACAGCCTAGTCCTGAGGTACCAACGGGCCTGTGTGGCATCTGGCCTGGTCCATGTCCCCAGAACTGGTTCTATGGTTCTTCTGCATGTGAACTGATGCTAAATAACATTTAATAGAGTGTTTTTTCCTTAGTTATTTTTTTTTTTGGTGTAGGGGGGTACACCCTATGGTGGTCAGGAGTTTACACCTAACTCTGCACTCAGAGATCACTTCTGGCAGAGCTTGGAAGACCTTACGATCCTGAGAATTAGGATTGGTTGCCTGCAAGGCAAGTGCTCTGCCCACTCTATTACCTTAGTTCCCAGGGTTTTCTTCTTTAATTGGCTAGTGTGGTTTCCTTGCTTGGATTCGGGACTGAGATTGTTGGCTGTACTGTGTAATTTAGAGAATAAAGCTAATCGTCTGAGCTCCACACAGTGGGCAGAAGGCTCAAAAGGAGCAGAATCCCCCTCTCTCAAAAATGGATTCTGTTCCCATGGCTTCCACTCACATTTCAGACTAGTTCAGGATTGGAGCTTTACCTTTCATTTGATGGATTTTATTTCATGTTTTCTAACTTCTCTCCACTCACTTCTAACTTAAATCCAGTTTTATTAGCAGTAGAAACTGTTTGGTTTCTATATTCTTTGGGAATTTCAAAGGTGACATCTATTCTATTTTACTTCCCCATCTTAAGACATGAAAAAAGGAGAATTAAACAACATGGGAAAAGAACACAATATGGAGATGGATGAGCAAATTACCAATTAACTCATCACCCAAAGTTATCATTTATCTTCATTGTAATCCTGAGACAAGTGTGATTGGCAAATTGAATATGAAGGGGAATACATCTCCTTTAGCAGCTTAATAGAATAGGCAAGTCTAGACTTAACCAGTGGGGTTCAATTAGACTTTAAACTATTTTCTTTTCTATCACTGTGTTCAGAAAACCTTTTGAAAAGAATACAGTTCTTGTGGTTTAAATAAATGAATGGATATCATTTTTCCAGAATTTAGATAAGTGAGTTGGATTTGAACCTTACCAAAGCTTAGATATTTGCCAATAGAACTTGGAAAGAATCTGCTAAAAAATTTAGCAAATGATTGAAAACAGGATGGATATTCCCAACACTTATTATCAAAATATAAAAATGATGTGACTACATTTTCCCAGCAGTATCAAAGAAACTGCATGGACAGCTTGCCAGGTTTTGCTGTGTGGGCAGGATACTTTTGGCTTCTTGCTGGGCTCTATGAGAGGACCTGGTGGAATACTCGTGGTAATTTACTGATGAACCGCATGGCCGCTTTGTGGCCAAGTGCAATGGGGAGAGCTGGTAGCAGCTCTGCCCCGTGTAACTGTGTCTCTGGTTCAAGCATACCTGGGCTTGGAATAGGTTTCTCTCTTGGGTGGAGCTCTGACGAGCTGTGGAGTCCAGTTGATGAAAATGGCTACCAACATGGTGCGGGGGTTCTTCTGGATTCTTCTGAGGTTCTATTGGGATGGGGGGTAGGAAGTTGCCCTCCCTCCCAGTTGCCTCATGATCAGTAGAGCCCAGGGGCGCAACAGGGAGAGCTGGTAGCAGCTCTGCCCTGTGTATCTGTGTCTCTGGTTCAAGCATACCTGGGCTTGAAATGCATTTCTCTGTAGGGTGGGGCTCTGACAAGCTGAGCTTAGATGGTCTCCCAAGTTTTTTTAAGAGTGATACCTGAGCTCAGAGCCAGAAATAAACTCTGAGCATTGTCAACTGTGACCCCAAAACAAAATACATACATATATATATATATATACTCTCTCTATATATATATATATATATAGTAATATCAAATGAATTCTATAATGACCTTATAGTGAAGTAGTGAAAAGAGTTCTAGTGATCTGAAACATAAGTAGTCCCACTACAGAGAAAGTTATAAGCTTAGAGTATCTTATTTATTTTTATAGAGAGACCAACACTCTGTGGTGGACAGCTATACTCAATAACAAACCACAGAGACAGCGCTGTTAAAATATCACTGGAGCCGGGGGCGCCGTCTTTCTGGACCTATCGTGCCATGTAGCCGGCTCGGTGTTCGGTATGAAGAGCCTCAAACTGTTCCTCAGGGTCTAACAGGAAGTCGACCATCTTGTGGGGGCGGCCACGTGATCTTTTGATATCCGTGGGATCCAGTCGGTATGGCTCTAGTCCAGGGTTGTCTCAATCGCTTACAGTCCAGCCATCTGATTTTCAATACCTTGGCCGAGACAGCTCCTGATTCGGATAGCGCGGAGGTCAGAACTCCGGTTCTCTCATGAGTGAGGGTGTGATATTCATAGCTCTTCGCTCTGGGGCCGTGCTTCTCATCCTGCTTCGTAGGGCCCAGGTCTGAGGCTTGTTAATGCAGGGAGACGGTGGAGTCGAGAGATGTCGGCCGGAGGTTTGTCTTGCTATTTTCGTGCTTGAGGCTCCTGCGCTCTCCCTCCGCAGCTAGGTTGGTCGTCATCGTGACTCTGACCTGGTTAACGCGCTCGAGTGTTGTCCATGGGTGGGGGCTCGAACAGTTCATTCAGAACATAGTTTCCTGCTGGACCTACCTCCCATCCGGTCGTCCCGCGTGTGGGCGGTGTTATCGGTAAATGAACAGAAAACTCAATCTTGTCAAGACGAAAAATTGCAAGTGTGAGGTATCTGTAAATATTGTTTTTTCACAAACAAAAATATGGAAGAGACATTTGTAAGTCAAGATCTGTGCTTATACTCAGAACTGTAGAAGTATGCCAATTAGCTATGATAATTACAAATGTGTCACACTTCATTTGCTTAAACTAATAAAAGAGAACACACTTCACAGAGTAAATAATGACAGCTATAAAGTCACAATAAAGATTCGACATCCTGCCCTGTCTTCCTCTACACCCCAGCATGCTTTGCATAATGATAATTTTTCCAGTGTGAAATCTGGAAAGTCAATTATATTGGGCCATTATATGATACAGAACTCATAGTTTTTCTCTATATGATTTTTCCATTGAATCATCATGAGATATACCATTACAAAGTTGCCCTTGATTGAGTTTCAGTCATACAGTGTTTCAACACCCATACCTTCACCAGTGCACATTTCCCACCACCAATGTTCCCAGTTTCCCTCCCATTCTCCAATGCCACCCCACAGGCTGCCTCCATGGAAGACACTTTTTTCTTTGTCTCTCTCATATTCTTTTCAGACACTGTGGTTTGTGATACTGTTACTGAAAGAAAATCATACATATATCATTTACTCCTTCCATCACTCAGTTTGGTCCAGCACGATCATTTCCAACTATCATTATCATAGCGGTATCCTTCTCTGTACTAGCAGCAAGCCTCACCTCCTTAGCTTCCTGCCCAGGACCAGTCCTCCTGGCCCTTGTTTCTACTGTCTTTGGGTATTATTCATACTTTCTCTCTTTATCTCCTGCAGATGAGTGCTATCTTTCTATGTTTGTCCTTCCTCTGATTCACTTCATGCAGCGTGATACTTTCCATGTTCTTCTCTATATAAGCTAATTTCATGAATTCTATTTTTCTAACAGCTATATAGTATTCCATTGTGTAGATGTAACATGGTTTCTTTATCCACTCACAGATTCTTAGGTGCTCAGACTTCCAGATTCCAGCTACTGTAAATAGTGGAGCAATGCACATAGAAGTGCAGATGGATTTTCTACATTGTGTTATTGGGCCACTAGGGTATATTCCCAGAAGCAGTGTTGCTGGGTTGTATGGGAGCTCAGTTTCTAGTTTTCTGAGGAACATCCATTATAGTTTTCCAGAAAGGCAGGACCAACTGGTACTTGCATCAGCAGTGAATGAGATTCATTTTCTCTCCTCATCCACGCCTGCACTGGTTGTTCTTTTTGATGTATGTCAGTCTCTGTGACAAGAAATCCCAATTTTTATTCAAAATCTCTTATAGCTCTTTTCAGGTGTATATATATATATTTTTATATTATTTTTGTTGTTGTTACTTTGGGGAAACATCAGGTGATGCTTAATGGTAACTCATCCTGAGCTCTCTGCACTCAGGAATAACTCCTGGAGGTGCTCAGGGGCCCATATGGAATACTGGGGATTGAACCCAGTAGGTTATGAAGCAAGAGCCTTATGTGCTGTACCATCTCTGGCCACGAGGTGTGCTTTTAATATGAACAAATCCTAAAATGGATACCTACATCCTCAAAACCACCTGTATGCTTAACTGTTTTCTCTTCTTGAATTAGTTGTTCATGATTGTTGACAACTATTAGTGTTCAAAATATATCTTCAAGTAAAAATTAAACTCAACAAAAAATTGTTTAAGCCTGAGCCATAGTTCAGAGGACAGGGTGCTTGTCTAGTGTATAGCTGATGTAGGTTCTATACCTGGCACTACATATGGTCCTCTGAGCTCCACCAAGAGTGATGCCTGAGCACAGAGCAAAGAGAAAGCCTTGAACACATAAGGCATGGTGCCTAAACAAAAAACAACGAGGAAAAATAATTCCAGACTTCTTGGTGAAAGCACAGAGATGGATTTAGAATCATCTTACTGGATTCTTACTGATATTTAATCAGTTTAAGTGTTTACTGCATTTTAAATTTATTAAGCATACATCTGAAGTACATGATCAAGGTCCTGAAATTCAGATCAGCATTTCCTAAATATAGCTACATATTTCTAAAAGTAGATGATTGGTGCCAGAGAGAGAGCACTGTGGATAAAGCACTTGCCTCATGCGTGGCCCACTGGGTTGGATCCTGGCACTCCCTATGTTGCTCTGAGTTCAGCCAAGAGTGATTCCCAAGCACAGAGTCAAGAGTAAGCCTTGAGTACAGTCAGATGTGGCCCAAAATTTAAAAGCAAAAAGCAATTCAGATATGTTTAAACAAAATAAACTCAATTCGGCCAAGAATATGAAGAATTGCTACCCTATTTAAACTTATTTTATAAAAGAGAAGATGTGTTACAATTGAATTTAGTGATTCTTTATTTTAACAAACTGTGACGACATTTCTTATTTAATTTTATATGTTTAAATAACATATGATTCATAAGAAATAGGGGCTAGAAAGATAGTACAGCAGTTAAAACATGTGCCTTCCATGCTGTCAACTCAGCATGATCCCTTTATTCACATATAGTCCTTGAGCACTGCCAGGAGTAACCCGAGAGAACAGGAAGGGTTGAGCATCACTGGGTATGGCCCACCCCCAAAATTACATGACACCTTTACATATAAATTCTACATTTATAAAAATTCATCAGTTTAGAAACAAAGTTTTGGTTAGAATTTTGTGGGTCAAAATTTTGTGGGTCAAAATTCTAACCAAAATATATATATAAAATGCTTTTGGAATGTTTCATAATATTAACAAAAATAATGTTTATAGATCTTTTACTTGTAGACTTAATATTAGCAATGTTAAAATATTCATACTAATTCTTAGCTTATTCTAGTTAATGGCTGAAAAACAAATAAAAAACAATGTTCCCAAGTAGCTAAACTTGGCATTGTTAAGTCTTTTCAATTTCAGCTATTTAGTGAGCTTAAATGCTTAAGTTAAGAAAATAAAAATATCCCAACTGCCTTCTCCCCAAGCACTTGATACAGGCTTCTAACCATGGACTAATCCTCCTGGCACTTATTTCTACTGTCCTTGTGTATTAGTCTATCCCAAAACAACTCCCACCCTCAAATCCATTAATGACAGCAAAAAAATAGAGTACTTATGGACACATTTATACAAAGAGATGAAAGGTAAAATATCTAAATATATTTAGCTATAGTAATGATAAATATTGCTAAAAATAAATATCTAGAGGAACATCCATATTCATATATTAATATAATTAAATCACAATGCTCTCCAATTTTGAGTGTTGTGATTCCACTATAGTTAAAACTACAATAGTCTTCAATTATAAGAGTATCATAATCACTTGAACACTTAACATCCAGTTATTGGTTGATTTGCTTGAGCAGGCGCCCGTAACATTTCCATTTGACCCTGTTACATGTCAGTGTAGCCCAACGGTATCTGCTTGCTCCAGGAATACGAAGAGAATCAAACCATTCAGTCAGGGTCTTGACAAAGAAGCCTGACCATCTTGTAGGTGGGCCGGTCACGTGATCTTTTGACATCCCATGGGATCCAGTCAGTAACGGCTCTAGTCCAGCAATCATCTCCAAATCGCACTACATGTCCAGCCCATCTGATTTTAGATGCCTTGGCAAACAAGAGAGCATCCCTGACTCTTGATCATCAACGGAGGTTGGAACTCCGATTCCTTCTCTCACTGGAGTGAGGCAAGATATTCCAAGCATAGCTCTTTCTATTCCTCTTTGGGAAACCTGAATAGTGTTCTCATCCTGCTTTCATAGGGCCTACCGAGGTCTTTGAAAGTGAGAGAAAGTGTGAGAGTATCACAATACTCTCCGATTTTGTGAGTACTGTGATTTAGGTGCGTGTCTGCAGTGCCCGGCTGTGTCGGCAGGTGGCAGACAGGAGACAAGTTTGTTTACACCCAGGACACTGCCTTGTGGGGCCCTGGATGGTTGATGGTCTAACATAGAAAAAGACTGGACCCCCTGAGATGAACCCAGAACCATGGCAGAGCCTGGCAAACTACCCGTGGTGTATTCAATATGCCAAAAACAGTAACAATAATGGACCTCATTCCCAAAAAATGGAAACTTTACTGGTGCCCACTAGAGCAAATTTATGAACAATGGGAAGACAAGTGACAAGTAACAATATATCAATAGTTCCTTAAGAGGTCATTGGGATGATTTAGGTAACATACAAAGTAAAGTCAGACCCTTACCTCACACAATGTGTGAAATTCAACTCAAAATATAACAACAAACAAAATGTAAGATATACAATAATAAAATCCTTATTATCAAATCATAGGAATAAATCATGATCATATTATACTTGGCACTTAGTCATTTTTAAATTTTTACTCTTTCTAAAATAGCTTACCAATTACAGGTGCTTAAGTCTTCCTATATTTATCATATCTTTCGTTTTTATTTTCTTTATTGGAGTCAGGGCTTCCCAAGCAGTGCTGAGGGGATACACTACCTGTAATTCTCAGCCAACCCAGCAAAAAGGCTCAATCCAGGGTTTAAGAATATGATGCTTTCCTTTTTCTTAGCCCAAAATTATCTTTGTTTCTCTTCTTTCCCGAACATTAATTTTACTGGCACTAGAACCTACGACTAGATGGTTCTTTTCTTTTCTTGACATTTTGAAAAATATGTCTGTCACTTCTGGTCCCTCTCAGTCTCAGGTGAAAAATCTAGTTTCCCTAAGGATAGTCCTACAGAAAGGCTGTCTGCCCCTAAAATAAAATATTGAGTTCATTGAGCTATTCTAGCTCATAAAGTACTCTAGTTCATAAATTCTTCTAGTTCACAGTTATTGTCACACTATTTATTTAGGATTTCTTTAACTGCTCTCTGAAAGATTTTTAAATTTTCACAAGAGGGATTTTACTTTTATAAAATTTATTTTTAATTGAATCAGTGTGCAATAGACTATTCCAAAGCTTTTCAGGATTGATTTTTCCAAGACCTATCTCTCCACCAGTGCACATTTCCCAATCCAATGTACCCCATTTCCCTCCCCCCCACAGAACCACTCTCTAGGACAAATACCTATCTCTCTCTCTTTCTCTCTGTCCTTTTTGGGCATAGTGGTTTGCAACACAGATACTAAAGAATAATCATGTGTATACCTTTACCTACTTTCAATATTCAGTTCCAGTCTAGCGTTAGCATTTCCAACTGTTATTGTCTAACTGGCCCCTTCCAAGACCAGGGAAAACAGGGACCAGAAGGACATGTCATGTCAATGGTTGAAATCTACCACAAGTGTGGGGGGTGGAAGGTAGGTATGATAGAGAAGAAGCCAGTTTTTTTTTTTCTTATTTGTTTCCCTAATTACATTTTCTAAAAGTTCATTTTCATTTCTAATTCACTCTTAGAATATAGATTGATTCAATGTTTGTACTCTATTTGAATACATATATATGTATATATATACATATATATATATATATATATATATACACACACACACACATACATACACACACATATAAAGTCAGCGATGCTGTCTCTTTTGCCAAGGCATCAAAAATCAGATGGGCTGGGCTGGGCTGGACATGTAATGCGATTCGGAGGTGATCACTGGACTAATGGTAGAGCCATTACCGACCAGATTCTATGGGATGTCAAAAGATCACATGGCCACCCACCTACAAGATCATCAGACTTCTTCGTCAAGACCATGAGCGAACGGTTTGAGGCTCTTCTTATTCCTGGACTAAGCAGATGCCATCGAGCTACACTGGCACATGACAGGGTCAAATGGAAATGTTACTGTTGCCCGCTCGAGCAAACAGACAAATAACAGGATGTCAAGTGATCGCTGATCAAGTGAAATACATTCACTATTTCTCAATGATCATTTTAATTCAAATTATTTCCTTTCTTGGATCCATGCTTATATTTGACTTTCTTGCTGTTTCCTGACTAGCACTTTCAGTATAATGCCGCTAACATGGGCGAGAATGCTCATGTTTTTCTAGTTTCTCATCCTGGAGGAAGCATTTCCCATATCATTACTGAGTGATAGATTTGATGTCAGATTTCCTTAGGTTCCCTCTCTCAAACTGAGCGACTTCCTTACTTACATTTTTATTATTCTGTATCCAGTGCTTCACTTTGTCAAATAGATCTGTACTTAATCACTGAAATAATGTCCTGATATTCTCTAGTCAACTTGCTGACTCAATTTCTCTAGATAAATCTAGCACAAATTTTCCTGAATAAGCAATACACTTTCATACTCCAACCAGATAACTCCCTTTTATTTAGCCCGTGAAAGCCTAATAAACTGCCCCCGTCTTCAAAGCTAAAGCAGAAACATTCTTCAACTGGTGCACTGACAAAAAACTATGTTGATTCATACATCTCTACACTTCATACAGAGTCAGGCTTCAATGAATTTAATTACTTTAATCACTGTAGTATAAAATCAGTAATGTAAAGGAATCTGTTGCTTACTGATATTAAAAAAAATAAGTGGTATTACAAGATGTTTAGAAATATTAACTTTCAATAGTGTCACATAATTAATAAATCCATTATAGGCTGATCTATAATTTTAGGCCTGTGATCTTATTATGTTGAATACAATAGGACTATTTGGGAAGGCAACATTTACCATTTGGTGACTCCAGAGGGACTGACTTAATTATCGAAAGACTTAACCTTACAGAAGAATAAAATTAAGGTCACTTATTTTTTTTCTAAGGAAGCCATCTAAAACATTTTTCCATTTTCAAAAATATGACTGAACTTAAATCTGCTTAATCAGATGTTTCTAATCCTTCACCTCGGTGTCATGAACTTTCCAAAATTGTTAACCAGGGAAAAAGATGGTAGGATGTATAGAAAATCTTTTCCTGGCTACTTTCTGAGAACACATTTAAGTATTATTGATGTTCATATGTCTTTGAAAAGCTAATGGGGCTCTTTTAATAATCTTACTTTTCTAGTTCCCAGAAAAACTGACCATTGGTGCACTGACTGATACAGCAGTTCCATTTTGAACTATATTTTCTTGAGTCAGTAGAAAAACAACACTGGGCATGAACTCTCAGAGCTAATAATTAAAGAAGAGATGCTTTCATGGCACATGTCGTAGAGGGGACTCCATCCAGGGGTCTACACTGATGCCCCCACCCTCTCTGCTTACTGCTCTACAGGAGAGGGTGCCCTTCCCTTTTTTATGCCTTATCCTAGAACAGCACACTGGGTGTCAGGCCAATGGAGGTATTGAAGTGTCCTGCCCACTCATTACAGCTGGGGTACCTTGAGGGACTGTTCAGTTTTAGAGCTTCCAGTTCAACCTGAAGCTTCTGTTCAGAGCTTTTCCACACCTTTCTCCAGACCCTGCTTCCTGCTATGGTGCTGTGTTGCAGACAGGGCCTCCAAGAAACCACCTGCGGGCCACATCAATAGTCCAGTGAGTAGGCGTTTGCCTCACACACAGCCAAATCAGGTATCCCATACGGTCCCCTGAGCACCGCCAGGAGTAATTCCCTGAGTTCAGAGTCAGAAGTAACCCCTGAGCACAGCCAGGTGTGATCCAAAAGCGAAAAGGAAAAAAGAAACCAACTAGAGCAAATCTCCATGGCACTGAGCTTCTCCTGGAAATCAATCCCAAACAATAAGTCACAATGCCTCATTTTCAGGAGTGCTTTCCCAGTAAAAATCTGAGGCCTGCCACAAAGGATTCTCAACTACCCTCAATTCACCAACTTGACCTACGGATTACTTTGGCATAAGTTCAAACATATGCTCTACAGAAGAACTTGCCTGAAGAGTGTCTTGCTTTGGTTGCGTTACCATGACACTCTGGTCATATTTGGTCTGGGTGTGAGGCTGAACACAGACATACTCAAGGCTTACACCTGAATTTGTGCTCAGATTCACTCCTTGTGGTGCTCAGGAGACTTCGACATGGTGCCACCAACCAAACAGGGAACAGCTACATGCAAGGAAAGTACCTCACCTACCGGACTGTCTCTCCAATTCCCGACCATGACTGTTCACCACATTTCATCCTATAAGATAGATCATGAAGTACTAGTAAGTAAGATGAGACTCTCTCTTCCTTCTCTTACACATTGTGGCTTGCAATACATACATTTAGAGGTTATCATGTGTATCTTATTCTATAATTTTACTAAAGCACCATAAATTACAAAGTTCTTTAGAGCTGGATTTTGGTATACAGGTATACAGTGTTCCAGCACTGACCACCTCAGAGTCAACTTCCCTCCATCAGTGTTCCCAAGTTTCCTCCCCACCACAGAACTAGCTTTTCACTGATTTCTCCTCTCGCTCTGAAAGTCATTAAATCAGAAGTCGGAGGTTTGGGGCCAAAAGAAATGGTTCAAAAGTTTGAGAGCTTTTGAGGGTAGCCCCAGGTTTGCCCCCCCAACCCCGCTGAAAACTACCAGAATCTCTTGCAAGAGCGACTCTGATAAATGAGCCAGGACTAGCCCTCAAGCAAATCAGGGTACAAATTCCCTAAAAGGCAAAAAAGAAAGGAGGAAGATATCTTTCTCTCGTTCTCTCTTACTCTCTCTCTCTCTCTCTCACACACACACACACACACACACACACACCCAACACCACACTCACACATGTGTCCTCATTTGATTAAATGGAGCTGTAAAAACTACTATTAGCATTTGCTTTACTAAGAATATAACGATTCTCTTTTATAAAAGTTAAAGTATATACAAAGTGTGCATAGCTGTTGGATGGATGCCTGGTACATGGAAACATGTTTTTTAAATAAATGATGAAGAGCGTGCAAGTGTACAAATTGCCATATTCTCATTCAGTAGATACTGACTGAAGTCAGACTTTTTTCTCCCAAAGTGACAGTTTCAAACATGAGCAAATTTTCTTTTACTCTTATTGCTCTGTAAAGACAATTCCCTAAAATAAACTCAATTTGTTTGTCAATGAAAAACAAACAAAAAGAATCCATAACTTTCTCTCTGCAAAGAACACTATAATATAATATTTGCGGGCCCAAGACAGTGCTGGGATGTATCTCATTCCGAGAACTGACAAAATAACATGACCGGCATCATGACTCTTGTGACTTGTTAAAATGCTTGGTAGCAAAGCCCTGTATAAAAGAATATCAGAATTGTAAAGAAAAAGTGGCAGAATCACTTGGCTTCAAGAAACAGGCTAATGAAAGTGATAGAGGCTGCCCTAGCAATATCGATACTATCTTGGAGAATGATAACGTTTAAGGGTCTGCGCCTCCACACGCTGTCTTTGGTTATTGCCATGGTGCCTTCAGAACTGAAATTCCAGCAATCTATGGCCTCTTACCCAAGCTCTGAAGGCTTATCACAACTTAACAGAAAGTGAGATGAAGCTTGTCGGGAAGAAAAAAAGAAAAGAAACATTTCTGAGGCAGCATAAGATTATTTGATGAATTTAAAGTAGATTGTCAGAATTGCCTCTGAGCAAGGACACTGCTAAAGGCAGGCCTGGGTGTGTTGCAGAAACAACTGATAAGGGACTGCAGCCAACACTAATCAAATTCCTGACTCTAATAGCCCAAGGGAGTGCAGGGAGGCACTAACTCCAGAGAGTCCCAGTCATTCGACATGTGCTTGCACGTCAGCCTGTCTACCATCACAGGAGAGCCTAAACTGCTCGCCTGCCACAGACCCCCTGAAACACCACAGGGCTTGGGCAACTAAGCCCAAAGCAAACACATCCCACTTTTGAGGACTCCATTTGATTTCTCCCTCTGGTTCTATCCAGGCAGAACATACTGAGAAACAATTGGGACTACATGGATGGGGTCTTATGGCATGACAAGTGATCGGGTTTCCCTGAAGCAGGCCCTCGGCACATGACATCAAGTACGGGGGCACTTTGTGGCACTTGTCCTTATCGCTCAGAAAAATTTCAGGAGGAGAGGAGCAGTGAAGAGAGGGCGAGCGGGGGGGTGTTTGGCGGCCGGCCTGTGGGTGTCCGCCTAGCCCGGGGGAAAAAAAAAAAAAAAAATAGATTTGATTTGGGGTTTCTGAGGAAGGGGAAGGAGGGAGCGAAAGCTTGTGTGTGTGTGTTTGTGTGTGTGTGTGTGTGTGTGTGTGAGAGAGAGAGAGAGAGAGAGAGAGAAGAAACAACTCTCTCAAGAGGGGAGACGTTGGCAGCCCATGTGCTTGAGTGTCCCACGTGCTCACCACACGGGCGTAGCTGCATATGGGCTCAGGCAGCACATGCGCCCTCCTTTGTTCAAGGGGGGCTTTTTATAGGGTTTTTGTTCAAGCTGCCCCCATGGGGAGCTTCTAGGAGTCTGTTTCCAGGTGTGATCAGAGGATAGTGTTGGGAATAGCGGTGGGTCTTCTCAGATTCCTTTCATGCGTTGTGTTCCTTTTGGCACTTCTCTTGGAGGGGAGAGGGGGTCCAGCCTTTTCAGGGGAAGGTTCTCATGGCGTCAGGTGAAGCCTCACAAGGCCTTAGTTCCAGTGTCTGCAAAGTGGATTCTGCAGCCTTGAAGTTATTGGTTTTGTGACATTCTAGAGATCTCAGTGCCATGGGGCCCTTCATGGGTTCATTTTTACATGGACATTTGGAAAGAAATGATTGTCTTAAGCAGCAACTTATTATGTTCAAAGGCTTATGCCTCAGAGACATGGTAATCCAATACTGGGAAAATTGCTGTTATTTTTCCTAACATTTTATTTTAGGCACTGTGGGTTACAAACTATTATTTGTATGGTTCGCTACAAACAGCAGCAGCTCATCCTCTAGCCTGCCACCTTCCGCCACCATCGCCGGAGAGTCCTCCCGCCCATTCTCCCCTCCACTGAGCTTCCTACTGGAATCCCATTGCGTTGCTCTTCCCTCACCATCACGTTTCTGTTGATGCCCCCATGAGAGAGACCATTTTTGTCTGTCCTCTTCCTTCTGGCTAATTTCACTCAGTATGATGCTCTCCAGATGTATTCAAGCAGTTGCACAGTGCATGAAGCAAAGGGAATGGATGGCAAAAGGGTGGGCGGACAGGCCAATAAATCAATATCTTTGAAGAGGCCTTCACAGATGGTGGCACTCTGGTCCACAAGGAAGCAGTCTTGAAAGCTATGGCTGAGCTGTCCTGACCACAGACACTGCAAGTTTCACACTCCCACATCAATTTGTTCGATGGCCAAAGGTCACATCCCTCCCTCCCAACCACCCCAAGGGACACAGACTCCCAGGTACTTGCTGCTCTTGTAGGATGTATCCTAAGCTACAGTGGGAGAAGTAGATTGAGGACACGCCTTTGGGGGCAGAGCCTGCATTATGGCTGTTGGAAGCTTAAGCACCCAGACTGGGAAAGAGGAGTTTCCAGAGGAACTACAGACGTGATTTGAGGATATCTGATAGAATATTAACTCCTTTTCCCCTTCTTTTGGGTAGGACTCCTCTCGGCTGAGATCCTTTCTCTTTGGTGGGAGACATGGGCTCTCTTGTATGGTCCAAGTTCTCACCAGAGCGAGAGTTCTTTCATTATATTGGATTACGGTGGTAAACTCCCAGACATGGGGCAGAGCTGCTACTGGCTCTCCCTGTGAACAGCCGCTCATGAGGCGCCCAGGAGGATGGTGGGTTCTAGCCCTGGCCCACCATCCCAGCAGAGCCTCTTAACAAGCCAGAAGACCCCCCTCCATGAGGGCCTCCATTTTCCACATCCGGACTTCTCTCTCGTCAGACCTCCACCCAGCAGACCAGCCTATCAGCGCCCGGCTCATCGAGTTCCACCCTGCAGCAGTCTTTCTTAAATCCGGCTCAGGTATGCCAGTCCAGAGACTTGCAGACATGGGGCAGAGCTGCTACTGGCTCTCCCTGTGACCAGCCGCTCATGAGGCACCGGGAGGGATGGTGGGTTCTAGCCCTGGCCCACCATCCCAGCAGAGCCTCAGCAACAAGCCAGAAGACCCCCCCACTCCATGAGGGGCCTCCATTTTCCACATCCGGATTTCTCTCTCATCAGACCTCCACCCAGCAGACCAGCCTATCAGCGCCTGGCTCACGCAGCCGCTTGCGGCTGCGCGGTTCATCAATAAATGCTGGACTTAGAGGTGCCTACAAGAGTATGCTACCTGCACGGCAGAGCCTGGCAAGCTACCCGGTGTTGTATTTGATATATGCCAAATACCAATAACAATTATAGACCTCATTCCGAATGGATTGGGGCTCTTTATGTTCCTGGAGCAAGCAGATGCCTTGGGCTCTACTAGCATGAGACAGGACATATGGAGATGTTACTGGGGCCTGCTCGAGGCAAATCGATGATGAGCGGGGAAGACAGTGATACAGTGACAGTGATTAACTTCTTTCACTACAGAGGCTTCACCTAAATATAAAGAGTAACTGAACTTTGATTAACAGTTCTTCTGGATGTTGGCTTAATTAGGAGAGGTGCAGAGAGAAGAAAGGAAGATGACCATCTAGTAGAGGCATAACTAGGGTAGGAAAATCTACTGAGTATCATTTGGAAAAGGCTGCAAAGTATGAATAAGCTGCTTTTTCTAAAGGATGACATGGTGGATGGCTCTCTGGGAATGAAAGCAGTGTGGACCAACCTCTGGAGCTATTGGCAGAATATATGTATAGCACATTCTCAAAGCTGGTGATCTATGTTGTTAATTGGAGGTAGAGATTGACAAATACCAAAAAGTAAACACAAATATACTGAAGAAGTCTTTATAAAAACCATTGGCTAGGTATTTGTCAGCAAGAGGGAATTATTAGAGCTCAAGTAACTTGTCACTTGTCATTTGTCTTTCCGTTGTTCATCAATTTGCTCAAGCAGGCACCAGTAACATCTCCATTCATTGGGAATGAGGTCCATTATTGTTACTATGTTTGGTATATCAAATACACCGTGGGTAGCTTGTCAGGTTCTGCTGTGGCTCTGGGTTCATCCCAGGGGCCCATTCTTTTTCTATGTCAGACCATCAACCATGCAGGGCCCACGGGGCAGAGGCCCTGGGTGTAGACAAGCCTGTCTCCTGACTCCCACGTGCCAATGCAGCCAGGCACCCAAATGTTACATTAAGTCTATACTTCAAGAAGGATCACTGTATCACTGTCTTCCCATTGTTCATCTATTTGCTCGAGTGGGCACTAGTAACATCTCCATTAGTCCTGTCACAAGCAAGTACATCCCAAGGGCATCTAGTTGCTCCAGGGACAGGAGGAGCCCGAAAACCATTCTTCAGGTTATGGAACTGAGGTCCATAAGAGTTACTAGTCTTTGGCATAAAAAGTAAATAAAACATGGGTAACTTGCCAGGCTTTACTGTGTAGGTGGTATAGTCTCAGTAGAAGGCTCTCAACCCAAGCATTTACTGATGAAACTTAAAGGGGGGGAAGATCTGGTTTTCTTCTTGGATGGAGCTCTGAGTCTGACTCACAGACATGGGGCAGAGATGCTACTGGCTCTCCCTGTGCCCAGCCACTCATGAGGCGCCCAAGAGGGATGGCAGGTTCTTGTCCTGGCCCGCCACCCCAGCAGAGCCTCGCAACAAGCCAGATGACCCCCACTCCATGAGGGCCTTCATTTTCCACATCCAGACTTCCCTCTCGTCAGAACTACACCCAACAGACCAGCCTATCACAGCCCCGCTCACGTGACCGCATAGCGGCCACGCGGTTCATCAATAAATGCTTGATTTAGAGATGACTACAACAGTATGCTACCCTACGGCAGAGCCTGGCAAACTACCCATGTCGTATTTCATATGCCAAATACCAGTAATGATTTTAGACCTCATTCCCATGACCTGATGGAATGGTTTGAGGCTCTTTATGTTCCTGGAGCAAGCAGGTGCCCTTGGGCTCTACTAGCATGAGACAGGACTTATGGAGATGTTACTGGTGCCCACTCGAGCCAATCAATGATGAATGGGTAGACAGTGATACAGTGACAGTGGAGCTCTGAGGAACTATGGAGACTGGATGTTGAGAATGACTAACTGCATGATGTGTGGTTTGCTCTGGCTTCTTGCCAGGCGTACTGGTATCAGTTAAAACATGTCTAGAACTGTTTACTATGCATAAATGTGAAAGAACTTGGGAAGAACTTATGCTAAATTCAGTACCCTATAAAAATATTGCGTGGCCAGCAGCGGCCACATGCCAAGGGACCTGTGGGTCTAGCATGGGTGGGTCTCTCTCTTTCTGGGCAACTGACATGGAGGCGAAGGAAAGAGGGCAGGGCTCAAAACTCCACCCCAAGTCCGGCCAGCATGGTCTCTCCCCACTCATAAGAGCAAACCCTTGGAGCAATGTTGGACTCGGCCAGGGATGGCCGGGCCCCTTACCGGGAGGTCAGCTCCCTGGGTTGCTTCCACATGGGGTCAGCCGAGCAGCAAAGCTGTAGGTCTGAAGTAGATGGGTCTGGATCTCTTCCGGGGTTGCAAATTAACTGGAGTCTGGCGTGGGTGGGTCTCTCTCTTCTGGGGTAACTGGCATGGAGACAGAGGAAACGGCAGGGCCCCAAACTCCACTCCGAGTCCTGCCAGCATGGTCTCTCCCCAGTTCATGAGAGCAAACCCTTGGAGCAATGTTGGACTCGGCCAGGGGATGGCCGAGCCCCCTCAAGAAGGATAATCTTGTAAAATCTTATGGTGGTTGACTTGAAAGGTTTATTCAGAACCCTAAAATCTTGAACTTGTATTCCAGGAAAGAGAATGAGAAGGAAGAAGCACTGTGGAAAGGGAGAATTTGACAGCTTTCCAGACAAGAACATGCAGAGCTCTTTTTAACCTGAATGACAATAATTGCACATTCAACATATTCAAAAGAACAAGAACAACAAGTGCTGGCGTGGATGTGGGGAAAAGGAGACACTCATCCATTGTTGGTGGGAATGCCCACTGGTACAGCCTTTCTGGAAAACAATATGGACATTCCTCTAAAGACTAGAAATTGAACTCCCATTTGATCCAGCCATACCACTCCTGGGAATCTACTCTGGGAAACCAAAAATATGCAGCAGAACACCATCCCTACTTTTATGTTCATAGCAGCATTAGTCACAATAGCCAGAATCTGGAAACAACCAGAGTGTCCTAGAATCGATGACTGGATAAAGAAGCTTTAGTACATATAAACAATGGAATACTATGCAGCTGTTAGGAAAAAATGAAGTTATAAAATTTGCCTATAAATGGATGGACATGGAGAAGATTATGTTGATTGAAAGTTACCAAGAAGGAGAGAGATACAGAATGACTGCATTTATTTGCATAACATAAATATATATGTATGTATTATGATACTAATATCCAAGGTCAAGTGAAATATGTATCAGGAGGTCTTGTCAAAGGTGGAAATTGTCACAAACGTGTGGGAGTCAGAGGCTAGGTAAGACAGAAAATGGAACAGTGTGCTAACAATTGTCGAAAGTACAAATACCAACCTAGAATTGAGCATTAAATACAGGCAAAAGATACACATGACAACCCTTTAATGTATGTTCTGTAATCCATAGTCTGTAAGGGAAGGAAAAGAGAAAGAGAGAGAAAGGGAAAGAAATAAAGAACCTGCCATGGAGGAGGGCTGGGGAGGGAGGGAAGGAACCGGAGACATTGGTGGTGGGAGATGGCCACTGGTGGAGGGATGGGTGCTGGAACTCCTGTATGACCAAAACCCAAATACGAACATTTTAATTGTATATATTTGTAATTGTATACCTCATGGTGGTATAATAAAATACTTTTTAAAAAAAGGAAAAAAATAAAAGCATAAAGCAAAAAAGAAAAAGAAAATAATTGTACATTCAATTGCAGATGAAAATCAGTAGTGAAAGTTGAATTTGGAATGATGAGATTTCAGTCATGCGTTTACTGGTTTGCTTACACATACCCTATTATTTTACAAAATTGCTTTGAGGGCAATTACAATACTATAAATAAAATAAATTATAAATACGTCTAACAGTTCTTTAATATCATGAGGAAACAACTTTTACCAAAACACAAAATCAAAGACAAAGACAATATGTTGTCATGTGATGTTAACTCCAGCTAGTGCCTATTGTCATCATTAGTAAATGTCTGTTTCTTTGCATGTTTTTATCACTAACATTATATGTAAAAGCAAGTGCTGGAATAAAACAACTAGCCCTTTGATTACCAGCTAAGCCAGACTAGGTAGGTGTAAAACCAATGAAAGAGAAGACCAGGTACTGCACATATCATTATGATTTGGTCACATAACAAGTTGAAGGGACACGTTTTGCTTGGTAGAGAACTAGTTTTCCTTACTGAGCTCCTCAAAGAGAAAAATACTCCAGAAAGATCACTGAGGAGAATGAAAACAGAGTAGATATGAGAACTTGTTGTATATAGCCCTGGTACTGCTTGTGTTACTGTGGTCAATGAGCTGAAGCAATACACTAAATACTCTGGTAACCATGTGATAAACAGTGGGGTTCTGTAACTGTTTCATTAGTTCGCTCATCACTGTCACTGTCTTCCCGTTCAACATCGATTTGCTGGAGGCGGGCCCTAGTAACATCTCCATGTGTCCTGCCTCATGCTAGTAGAGTCCAAGGGCATCTGCTTGCTTCAGGAACATAAAGAGCCTCAATCCATTCCGAATGAGGTCTATAATTGTTACTGGTATTTGGCATATCAAATACAACACGGGTAGCTTGCCAGGATCTGCTGTGCAGGTAGCATACTCTTGTAGTCATCTCTAAGTCCAGAATTTATTGATGAACCATGCGGCTGCTTGTGGCCGTGAGAGCTAGGCTGTGATAGGCTAGTCTGCTGGGTGGAGTTCTGACAAGAGAGAAGTCGGATGTGGAAAATGGAGGCCCCTCATGGG
>JAJIBD010012736.1:0-21819 GCA_021461705.1 Cryptotis parvus | reverse complement strand
TGGCCTAATCTCATCCCCTAGCCCTCCACTTACATAATTTCACCCCATGGCTATTGAAGTATTGAATTATTTTGCCTGCAACTGAGAAATGCTGATCCAGGGAACTGAGAGGTCACTCTCTTCTGATTTCACAAAACCAAGTTATAGAAATGAAATTGCTAAAATTCTTAAGGAGTAATTCCTATGATTTTACCTAAAGGGATAATATAGATTCAAAATCTATTGCTTGAGTTAATATGGAATGAAATAAAATGGCAATTGTATATTAATTTTATCACATTGTGTAGTCTGCTCAGAACCTAAGGCTTAGGGAGACAGTGATTTCTGCTGCAACGTAACTTAGTATTCCTAAAAATCACTGTCCTTTGAAGATTTATACAATAAATCATAGGACTTTGAGGATGGGAGTATGGCTATAGAGAGTTACAAAATATTTCATGGATACACTTAAACAATAGAAACTTAAATAGAACAGTATCATTGAATGTGTGTGCAGATGAGCATGCTGCATACTCCTAAGCTTTTGGGTCCTGTTGGATGCAGTTTGTTTTAAGCACTGCCGTTCTTCAAGATCAAATCATCATATGTAAGCAAGCACAAAATTAGCAATATGCACAGAAATAGTACTCACTAGTATCTCAACCTCATTCTCATGACCTGAACGAATGGTTGGAGTCTCTTTGTCTTTCTGAAGTGAGCAGGTGCCCTTGGGCTACACTAGCACAGGACAGGATGTATGGAGATGTTACTGGTGCCTACTCCAGCAGATCGATAGACAACAGGAAGACAAGTGATACAAGGGACAAGTATGTCAATCACATTAGAACAAGTTTGTGTTTTTGTAACAAGAATGACTATACCTAGAAAAGATAGTTACCTTGACTTTTCATTGTAGATGTTAGTATGCAGCAGGTCTTAATATGTCATTGTGCTTTGCTGGAATTGTTCTGTAACAGTGAGACATAGTCTAGCAAGTATCTTCATTTTTACTTTCATATCCTAGTGAGTGTTTTTTTCCTTTTCATGAACAGAAGTATCATTATTGCAACAATTTGAAACTATGGTTATCATTAAACAAAGCCTTAAACGTTTTTGATTTTAGCTTGTGTTAGAATGATACCTTAAGAAAGTGGGCGGGAGTGGTAGCACAGCGTGTAGTGCTGCTTTATATGTTGCTGACCCAAGTTCGGCTCCCCAGCATCCCATATGGTCTCCCAAGCACCGCCGCAAGTAATTCCTGAGTGCAGAGCCAGGAGTAACCTCTGAGCATTGCTGGATATGGCCCAAAAAAAAAAAAAGTAACAATTCTTGATTTTCTTTTAAAAGTTAGTAGCTGTACTGAGAGAAGTAAAATACCTTTTGATGTTGAAGAAGTCAGACATTCCGCATTCGGCACTAGCCATCTTTGAAAAGAAATACCATTTTGAAGGTTTGTATATTTAGTTGGGCATATTTTGAACATGAAATATATCAGTTTTGTTTTGTTGTTTTGTTTTGGGGGCGATACCCAGCTGTGCTCAGGGCTTACCCTGAGCCTGTGCTCAAGGATCACTAATGGGGGACCATGCGGAGTACCAGGGATCTAATCCTGGTCGACTGTGTGCAAGGCAAGTGCCTTACCCACTGTACTAGCTCTGAGGCCTGAAAACATCAGATTTTAAGTGCTAACCTGTGGGCCAATGATGCTTAAGACAGCAAAAGTTAACTATTTTTTGCCGATTTTCCTTGCTCAGTATATTGGAAATCTTGAACTTCTTGTGCAAGGCTACAATAAGCTGAAGCTAGACTCTCCTGGAAGTTGAATATCCCCTGATTGAAGGTGAGCTGAGGGCCCTGGACGATGAGCTACAAGCAGCAGTGACCTCGCTGACATGGCAGCATGACTGCTGGGGTACATTGAGAAGATGAGAACGGCCACCTCCGAGCTGGAACGCAGAGTCGCCGCACACACAGAGCAATGTGAAAGAGATCCAGCACACCATGAGGGCTGGGCCGATTGTCCACTCCTTCCCAGGAGGGAGTACAGGAGGACACAGCCTTGATATTGGAGGACAAAGGTGATTTGTTCACTAAAAAATACAAGCTCATTCAAGAAGATGGCTGCAAGATCCACCACTTGGTTGAGGTAATTAATTACCTTGAAGTTTTGAGATTCACAGACAATCTTTTTCTTCAGTTTTGAAAGAAGGGGAAATGCACTTAACCTGAAGAGTAGGATTCTTGTATTGGGCAAAAAAGAGCCTTTTATGTGCTTTTGCTCGGCATTGAATATAGAGGAATTGCCTGAATTCCTGGAGCTCTCACTGCTACGTTCTTGTGGAAGAGAATAGAGTGAGAGCAGTTTCTGATGAAGTAGAAATTACGGTAAAAGCTTTAATCCTGATATTTCTCACAGCTACAGCATCTTCACAGTGCTAATAACAGCTCACCCTGTTGACAGCTGTCCTGGCCACACATCTGGAGGCCACTATTTGATTTTTGTTCTTTGTAGCAATAAACTCTGTTCTAGAGCTACCAGACTCTTTAAAAATTAATTCAAGAGCTTGATTTTTAAATTCATTGGTAGATGAATCTTAGGCATATTTCAATACAATTTCTACCACTAGTGTCAGCTTTCCTCTTCCAGAGTCCCACGCTCCCTCCTGCCACCTCTCTTTGTTTCTCCCACCCCACCCGCCTCCTGACACCTTGACAGGTACATTTCAAAGATCAACAACTGTAGTTTAGGTCTCATAACTACAGGGTTGTTTGGTCTGTGATTTGGATATATAGCTATTCCACACTCCCACACCACTGGTATACCTTTTGATAGTCTAGGGCTGCCCATATTTATTTGGTTTGCTTGTGGACACAAGCAGTGGTGTTCAGGACTTATTCCGGGCTTTGCACTCAGGGATCACTCCTTGTGGGGCTTTGGGAGCACGTGTGCCAGGTAAGCACTCCTGGGTAGGATGTGTGCAAGGTAAGCAGTGCTCTGGCCCAAGGCTGCCATTTTAAGAGGAAGAACACCAGCAACAACATAGCAGAAAGAGGAAACAAAGAACCCCCAAGTGTCCTTTGTTTCTTGAAGCTTGCAATAGAATTCAGGGAAGAGAAAATAACGCCTACTTAATATGATCAGGAGAACAATGGAGAGAAATGAAGCTGGCTGGGTGGGGTGGGAATTGGTGTGTGGGGTTGGTGTTTTATCTGAGGTGGCAGGAAAGGTTTTTTTCACTGTGGTCATATTTCTCTAGCAGCAGGACAGAGAGTGACACCCAGGTGGGTATCCAGAGATGTTTGGAGTGCCAGAGAATGAAAAGTGCAGAAGTTTAAAACCATTTTTTAAGTGTTTGTAGCAGAGCTGGTGGTGTGCAGGGCTACTCCCAGGTTCCAGCTTGGGGTTCACTCATGGCAGTACTTAGGGGACCATGCAATGCTGGGAATCAGACCTTGGCCTTCTGGGTGCAAAGCATGGGTTCCATATCACTTAATGGTCTCACGCCCCAGGAAGAGAAGCTTTAGTCAAGCTTGCACCTGTCTTATATTGGCTGCAGAGCCAGCATGCCTTGAGCAATATATGCAAGGAAATAATTGTACAAGAAGAGAGACATTTAAAACAAAATAAAACTAAAAAACCTGGAGACTAAGATCACAGCATTGGGTGGATGCAAAACTTTGGCCCTTTTTATTGAAGGGAAATAGTAGCCAGCACTCTGCTCAAAGCATTCCCTGTGGAATGTAAACCTTAGGGGAGCTGGGACCTGGTGTTTTCTAAGTAGATGGGAAACAGTGAGGGCCTGTGTCAGGATGGTAGTGATAAAAGCAGTCCTAAGCCAGATGGATGTGGAAGATAAAGAGTCAGTAAAGAATTTGTGGTGATTAGTCAGGATGGCTCGGATGGGGTAAAGGTTTGAGCACCAGGAAGAATGTAGTTTTTATTGCTGTGGGAGTAGCTCTGCATCTCCGACTCTGCCTTACACTAGCTCTGGAGGGAGGTATTGATGTAAATGATCTCATGCGGGGATTGAAAGTAGATAGAGAAGAGGTCCGGACTCTGGCCTTGAAGTTGTCTCTGAGATCAGGGAAAGGACAAGGTCCCAGCGCAGGTAGCAAAGGAGGAGGAAAATCAAGGGGGATTTTGCTCAGGAAACCAAATGAAGAGGGAGATTTTGAGCAGTTTTAACTCTGTCCTATCCTGACTCAGACCTGAAATTGAGGGCTGATACTACCCATGAGAGCAGGTAATGTAGCTTAAGATAGGGAGGATATGGGAGGACAGAAGCCGACTAGTGAGAAAAAAAGAGAAAGTGGGACGAATCGCTTATTTAACTTCTTTTTGGCTGAAATGGAGAGCTGGGGGAGTCCCTGAGGCCTGATGTCAGTGTTGGGGAGGGTTTTATTTTACTTATTTATTTGGCTTTTTGCGTCACCCCCTGCGATGCTTAAGGATTACTCCTGGCTGTGCACTCAGGGATCACTTGGGCTGTGCTCAGGGAACCATGTGGGATGCCCGGATTGAATCCAGGTTGGCCGGATGCAAGGCAAAACGCCCTACCCTCTGTGCTATTGCTCTGGTCCCTGTTTTATAGTTATTAGTTGTATTTGAAGTTTCATGGTGTTTGTGAATTACCTAGAATGTGGAGGGAAATTTCACTGGAGGAAGTTCTGGAGGGAAATGAGTTTATCCTTGCCTGGCAGACACTGGCTTGATGATAAAGGCCTGGAGAGTTGAAGTGTAGTAATAGAGGGCAGAGAGGGTGATGGAGAATATGGTGTTCATAGGAAAGACACTGATTCATAGGAGAGCTGATCTCCTCATTGTTTCAGTTTTCTTAATGAAGGGCTGCACTAAAGGAAATAGCTTATTTGTATATTCTTCTGAGCCTCCTTTATATAGGGTAATATTCTCTTTGGATAGACTTGGTCTTCAAACCACAGCCTCTAGCCTCTGAGAGAGGAAGAGAGTAAATAAACTAGACTCCATGTTGTCCCAAAGCACTGCAGTGTGAGCTAGGAATGTGCCCTGCATAGAGACTGGAACCCAGAGTGTCTTCTAGAAACTCTGACTATGACTATGACTGCTAGTGCCTTAACTCCTGTACTATTGTTTTGCTTTTTTTTTTTTTGTGGGAGGTGGTGGTGGTTATTTTGTTGTTCTTTTTTTATTTTTTTTTTGTTTGGTTTTAGGATCATACCTGTTGATGCTCAGGGTTTACTCCTGGGTCTGTTCTTTTGCACTAAAGAATTACTCTGTTGCTCAGGACACCACATGGATATCAGGGATAAAACCTGGGCTGGTTGAATATAAAGCAAGCATCTTACCTGCCATACCATTGCACTTTTTTTTAATAGATTTTATTATACTGCTGTGAGATACACAAAACCGCTCATGATTGGGTTTCAGAAATACAGTCTTCCAGCACCCATCACTTCACCCGGTGCACATTTCCCATAGCCTGTGTCCCCATATTCCCTCCCCTTTCCCCCAGTCTGCCTCTGTGGCAGGTACTTTGTGCCTCTCTCTCTCTCTCTCTCACTCTTCCCCCCCTCTCTTACACATTATGTCTTGCAATACATATGTTTAGGGTTATCATGTATATCCCTTTACCTACGCTCAATGCTCAGTTCTAGTTTAGCATTATTTCCAACAATTATTAGCACACTGGTCCCTTCTCTATCTTGCCTAGCCTCTGACTCGTACATACTTGTTGTAGTTTCCAGCCATTGACAAGTCCTCCTGGTCAATGTTTTGCCTACTTTAGCCCTGATTTTTCTTTTTAAACAATTAATTTTGAATGTTCCTTATGAATGAACAAAAAGATTACAGAATCCTTTTTTGATCTTTAGCTGCTTACGATTCTATAAGTTAGTACTTAAATATCCCTGTATTAGCCACAAAAATGTAGACCCTTCATTAAGAGCTGTTTGATATAAAGCTTTTATTTTTATGCTAATTATCATCTATGTCCACCTATTAATTAACACTCGTATGTTTCTAGGAAAATAGGGAAGCTCTTTAAGGCCAGTCCTTCTTTGGATACATGGAAGATTTATGTAGAATTCATTGATGACATTGTGGTGGAAGAATTTTTTCAAGCTATAATGCACGACTTAGACTTCTTTCTGATGAATACAGAGAAGCAACGGAAACCTGCACCATTTTTTTCAAGCACAAATGATCTTAATGCCGCCTGAGATTCTGTTTAAACCATCTTTAGAAAAAGAGGCTGGTGATGGCTTCTATGACCTGGTGGAAGAAATGCTTTGCAGTAGTTTCAGAATGTCCGCCCAGATGAAGCGTGTAGCAGAACATCTGGAAATAGCAAATTATCAGGTATTTCCTTTGTAAATGGATAGCAGCTTTTATATTATGACTCAAAAAATTGTAGGAGTTAAGAGCTTCAGCAAAGGAGAATTTGAAAAAGTGACATGGGCTTCAGGAGGACTGGCCCATGGTAGGAAACTGGTCCCAAGGGAGTGGGGTGAGTGCAGTTAGGACAGAGAGGGCACTTCTATGATAATGATAGTTGGAAATGATCACTCTGGACAAAAAAGGAGGTAAAGTGATATTCTTTTTTTTTTTTTTGGGTCACACCCAGCAATGCTGAGGGGTTTCTCCTGGCTCTGCACTCAGGAATTACTCTGGCGGTGCTCAGGGGACCATATGGGATGCCGGGATCGAACTCTGGCCAGAAAGAGCCGGCTGCGTGCAAGGCAAACGCCCTACCCGCTGGACTATTGCTCCAACCCCCTAAAGTGATATTCTTTTAGTAAGAGTATTGCAAACTGCAGTGTCTAAAAGGAAGGAAGGAAGGAGAGAGAGAGAGAGAGAAAGAGAGAGAGGTGTCTGCTATAGAGTTGCGCTGCTGGGTGCTGAGATGGGGCAGCTGGAGGAAAATCAGGGACACTGGTGACAGAAACTGTGCACTGGTGAAGAGATATGTGTTGAAACACTGTATGACTGTAACCCAATCATGAACTTGTAACTGTATATCTCATGGTGATTTAAAAAGAGATAAATAATTAAAAAATGAAAGTGCCCTGGGAGTTATTGTAGCCACTAGTGTCCCTTTGAAAAATTGCCCTGGGTAGTGTTATTGATAGAGCCTGGCTGGTTTACATAAGTTCTCGGTTTCTCCCCCTTTAGAATGATATGGATAACATGACTGGCCTGGCAGAGGTCAGGCAGGAGATAATGAAGAGAGTGTCTGATGTCATCAACAAAGTCTTGGACTTTAGAAACACCTTGGACACGTATGCTTACCTCTGGGTGGATGACCGAGCTGAGTTTCTGAAGCATTTTCTTCTGTATGGCCAAACTCTTTCATCTGAAGAGATAGACGCTCATGCCAATGACGATTCCTGAACAGCCCCCCTCTCGAACAGTTCAAAGAACAGGCAAGGATAACCCTTAGCTCTTCAATGTAGCTACAGACTTTGAATTGGATTGGGTGGTTATGATTTTTTTGTCATTGCAGATTGACATTTATGAAGCTTGGTATGTTCAGATGAGCAAGTTTGATGACTTCCAGTGTTTGATAGTTGGTTCAAGGTGGACATGAAGCCCTTCAAAATGAGCTTGCTGAACATCATTAAGAAATGGAGCTGGATGTTTCAAGAGCATCTTCTGAGATTTGTCATTGACAGGTAGTCTCCTGTGCTTTGGTATTTTCAAGTCTAACCTTTAATATCTATCTCTTAAAATTGAGGCATTTATTTTAAGAGCATTAAAATGGCCAGTTTTTTCTATTTATTTATTTTTATTTATTCATTTATCTATCTATCTACTTATTTATTTTTGCTTTTTTTGGTCACACCCAGCAATTCTCAGGGGTTTCTCCTGGCTCTGCACTCAGGAATTACTCTTAGTGGTGCTCAGGGGACCATATGGGATGCTGAAGATTGAATCTGGTTCTGCCACATGCAAGACAAATGCCCTACCTGCTGAACTATTGCTTTGGCCCTTTAAATTTTTCATACAGTGCTCAAACACCCATTCCTCCACCAGGGTACATTTCCCAACATCAATGTGCCCCATTTCCCTCCCACCCCGTACCACAACCTGGCTCTATGGCTGATTTTCTCTCTCTCTCTCTCTTTCTCTCTCTCTTTCCTTTTGCACACTATGATTTGCACTACAGACACTGTAAGGTTATCATGTATATTCCTTAATCTACTTTCCATACTCAGTTCTGGTCTAACATTACTATTTCCAGCTATTATTGTCAAAATGGTCTCTTCTCTACCTTAACTACCCTCTGCACCCCTCTACACACATACATATGGTAGAATCCAACCATTGATATGTCCTCCTGACTGGCCAGTTTTAAATTAGATGAATAAGTAATGTTGAATTAGGCAAATGATGAAAATACCTATCATATGTCTGGCATATGCTTTTGAATGTTTAAGGGGCTTAATTTATGTTGTGGTATATGTTTGTACATACATATGTGTGTTAATACTGATATGTGTATGTATTAGTCTGAATGAGCTGCAAGAATTTATTAAGGAGACAGATGCTGGACTTCAGAGAGTTAAGCGGAGGCAATCACAGTGGCTTAGTTGACATCATGGGGCATCTTCTGGCTATAAGAAGCCGACAGAGAGCTACGGATGAACTCTTTGAACCACTGAAAGAAACTATCACGCTCCTGGAAACCTATGGCCAGACAATGCCCGAGCAAGTCTATGTTCAACTAGAGGTAAATGTGGTCAACTAGTCTTAATTTCCATCATCAAGTGTCTCCTTTATTCAGCTTCTTAGCTTTATTCTTTTCTGTTATCTTTCAGTTGCCATAAGGTACTGTCATCATTAATGGTTCACTTGTATTGTTTCTAGCTCTGGAATATTGCAGGTAGTGCTGTCATGGACATTACTTTCAAGTTTTTGAGTACTTGTTTCCATTTATTTTTTGTATACATTTAAGATTGGTGGGATTTATGGGTAGTCAGTAATTCTATGTTTAACTTTCTGAAAAACTATCAAATTGCTTTTCATACGACTGCTCAGTTTCATGTGTTTCATTTTGTTTTGTGAAGACTAAATGCAACAGTGCCCTCTTTGTAAAGACTGCAAAGAATTGCTATATATCACTGTCTTCCCGTTCATCATTGATTTGCTCGAGTGGGCCCCAGTAACATCTCCATATGTCCTGTCTCATGCTAGTAGAGCCCAAGGGCATCTGCTTGCTCCAGGAACATAAAGAGCCTCAATCCATTCCGGAATGAGGTCTATATATGTCTTATGAAAATCTACTTAGGGGCCGGAGTGATAGTACGGTAGGTAAGGCACTTGCTTTTATGTGCCCTTCCTAGGTTCAATTCTTGACACTCCTTATGGTCCCTTGAACCTGCCAAAAGTGATCTCTGAGCCCTAGTCTATGAGTAATGCCTAAGCAGCACCAGGTGTGGCCCTACTACCACTCTCCCCCAGCCCCAATAAATCTATTGAAAACTGCCCTGAGCTTTGAAGTTTTATTTTATTTTTTTTAAATTTTTTGATTATACCACCGTGAAACATACAATTACAAAGGTATTCATAATTGGTTCTTGGTAATACAGTATTCCAGCACCCATCCCTCCACCATTGCCCCATTTCCACCACCAATGTACCCCTCCCCTCCCGTCCCCCAGGCCGCCTTAATAGCAGGTACCCCAGTTTCCTCTCTTTCTCTCTCTATCTCTCTCTCTGTCTCTGCATCTCTCTCCCTCTTATTTTACACATTGTGGCTAGCCCTGCAGATATTTAGAGTTTATCACTTAAGTCTCTTTGTGTATATTCAGTGGTGAGTTTTAATCTGCCATTACCATTTCCCATATTTATTAAAACACTGGTATCTATTAATGAATGCAGTCATTCTATATCTGTCCTTTTCCTTCTGACTAATTTCACTCAGCATGATAGACTCCATGTCCATCCATTTGCAGGTAAATTTCATAATTTCATCCTTTCTGACAGCCGCATAGTATTCCATAGTGTAGATGAACCACAGTTTCTTTAGCCAGTCCTCTGTTCTCAGCATTCTCAGGTTGTTTCCAGATTCTAGCTATAGTGAATAGCGCAGAGATGAATAAAGAAGTACAGATAGTGTTTCTGCTATGTGTTTTTCGGTCTCTAGGGTAGATTCCCAGGAGTGCTATTGCTGGATCAAATGGGAGTTCAATATCTAGCTTTCGGAGGAATGCCCATATTGTTTTCCAAAAAGGGCTGGACCAGTCGGCACTCCCACCAGCAGTGGATGAGAGTCCTTTTTCCCCACATCCACGCCAGCACCGGATGTTCTTGCTGTTTTGGATGTGTGCCAGTCTCTGTGGGGTGAGATGGTACCTCATTGTTGTTTTGATTTGCATCTCCCTGATGATTAAAGATGAAGAGCACTTTTTCATATGCCTTTTGGCCATTTGAATTTCTTCTTTTTGGAAGCTTCTGTTCATTTCTTCTCCCCATTTTTTGATGGGGTTGGCTGTTTTCTTCTTGTGGAGTGCTACCAGTGCCTGATATATCCTGGATATTAACCCCTTGTCAGATGGGTATTGGGTGAATATCCTTTCCCACTCTGTGGATTGTCTTTGTATCTTGGTCACCGCTTTTGAGGTGCAGAAGCTTTTCAATTTTATATAATCCCATTTGTTTATCTTTGCTTCCATTTGCTTGGTCAGTGGTGTGTCGTCTTTTAAAGATACTTTTCGTTTCGATGTCATAGAGCGTTTCTCCTATGTTTTCTTCGATGTACCTTATAGATTCATGTCTGATATCGAGATCTAGAATCCATTTTGATCTGACTTTTGTGCATGGCGTTAGAAGGAGGTCTAAGTTCATTTTTTACATGTAGCTGCCCAGTTTTCCCAGCACCATTTGTTGAAGAGGCTTTCTTTGCTCCACTTAATATTTTTTGCTCCTTTATCTAAGATTAAGTGGTTGTATATTTGTGGAGTGCGTTTCAGGATACTCAGTTCTATTTCATAGGTCTACGGGTCTGTCTCTATACCAATACCACACTGTCTTAATTACAACTGCTCTGTAGTAGAGCTTGAGGTTGGGGGAAAGTGATACCTCCCATCTTCTTTTTCCCAAGGATTGCTTTAGCTATTCGTGGGTTTTATTATTCCATACAAATTTCAGGAGTGTTTGTTCAATTTCTTTGAAGAACATCATGGGTATCTTTATAGGGACCGCATTGAATCTGTATAAAGCTCTAGGGAGTATTACCATTTTGATAATGTTAATCCTTCCAATCCATGAGCAGGGAATGTGTCTCCATTTCCTCGGGTCTTCTTTTATTTCCTGAAGTAACGTTTTGTAGTTTTCTTTGTAGAGATCCTTTACATTCTTTGTCAAACTGATTCCTATTCTTTGTCAAACTGATTCCTAGCTTTGAAATTTTAATTCTATGTGAATCAAATAAATATTTAGATACATAGAAAGACATAAAATAGTTAAAGCGGAAACCTAATATAAATATTTATTTTTAGAATTATTTGCATATTTTGGTTTTGTATTTTGTTTATTTTGTAAGGGTCAAGCTGGCTGTGCTGAGGACTTCTCCTGGCTTTGCCCTCAAGGATCACTTCTGGCAGTGCTAGGGATCTCTATAGTGCTAGGGATTGAACCCAGGTCAGCAGCGTACAAGGCAAGCACTCTACCTCCTGTACTATCTCTCTGACCCCAAAATATTTACATATATTTTGGAATGAAGCTTAAAGTAAAGAAACCAGTTCATACAGGTTATGGTAAGGGTGTAGATTTAGCCATAGTCTTCAGAATATATATCATAAAAATTTAATTTGCTACTTAAAGCTATGGGAGTCATGAAAATCTTAGGTTTTTCATTATTGCAAATGCATGACACACTTTTAGCTATGTGCATAAAGCTGTGTTAGTAAGTCCATCTGGCTGGAGGGAAAATCAAATTCATAGTCAGGGAAAGTGACATGTGGGAGATAGTCCAATTTTATTTTACTTGGAAGCAACCTTTGAGATTTGCTTTTAGTTTCTCCTTGATCTCTCATTAATGGTTTCCATATGTTTTCAATAGTTTTCATTAGACATGGATGTGTTCTTCCAGCTTACTATCAGCACTCAGAAACCAGGTTAAGCTTCTAATTTATGAGATGATTGGGTTCCTTCCCTGCCAAGAAACTGATCATTTCCAATTTCCTGAATATTATCCAGTTTCCTTAAGATCCCAAACTACCCCCGACCCTTCATAAACCTTGCAGGATATCCAGGGGCCTCACACTAATCTTTTGCCTCTTGGAATCTCATCTGTTCTTTTGAGCCTCAGATCCAGTGTGACTCCTTTGTGTGGATCATATCAGTGAGAAAGATTTAGGAGATTAGATGACATATTTCTAGTGTCACTTTTTTTTTCTCAATGTCAAAGGTCTAAACTTTATTTATTTTTTTTTAGTATTTTATTATGCCACTGTGAGATATACAATTACAAAGATGTTCTTGTTTGGGTTTCAGTCATGCAGTGTTCCAGCACCCATTCCTCCATCAGTGCCCATTTCCCAGCACCAATGTCCCCTGATTCCCTTCCCTCCCCCCAAGCCTGCCTCTATGGCAGGCACTTTCCTCTTCTCTCTCTCTCTCTCTCTCTCTCTCTCTCTCTTCCCTTCTCTTACACATTATGGCTTGCAATACATACATTTAGAGGTTATCATGTTTATCCCTTTGTAGAGACACTACACTTGTCTTATCAGATAGAAACTATTTGTGTCAGCAAACCTACTGTGATTGAACTACTGCTAACTCACCCTTGAATGTGGTTTGATTAACAGAAATTGCAGCACGGGCATCAATGTGTTCAGGGACCAGAGTTCCTTGAGTGCCTACAGAAAGAAGCTAACCTACAGCTTCCAATCCATGAGTCCAGAAGGAACTCACTGACATTTAGGTTTCATGGGTTCAGTTAGAAAGGCTGAACAAGACTCTGTACAGATGGGGAACGTTGATCATTGATGGGATAAAGGGTAGAAGTACTAGATGAATGGACAAGAAGGTTCAGTGGACAAGGTTTAGCACCCGTGCATCTTGGTTCCTGGATGGGCTTTGGATTTAGGACACCCGTTTCTTCCCAAGGACTTTGAGTCCCTGGTGGAAATTCACATGTGCTGTCAGGTGGAGTTAGTCCTGTGTGTGCTGCTCATGCACGCTGTTATATACAGCACTTGAAGGCAGGGAATGAGTTCTACCTTTGTTGGAGCCCCTCTGCCACCCTGGTACAATTTATACTGGACACTGTGCTCTAGTACTTCATTATTGGTGGTTACTGAATCATCCATCCAATATTTATCGAGGGTTACAAAATAATAATCTTTGGAACCTTTGATTTTTGTACTTATGCTGCACAAGTCGAGTCCCATTGTGGTGGGTGGTTTGGTGTGTCAAAACAATTTCAATGTCCCAGGAACTGACCCACAGGAACAATGCTTTACTAGTCTGGACACAGAAATGTTCTTCAATAGTAATTATGCACAAAGCCTTTTCAAAGAAAATAACTTGCTGTTGTCCTATTTACATTGTGGGTGGGGAGAACAGAGTTAATTTCATACCTGAACTTTTTATTGCTGCTTTTGTCGTGTATCAAGTTGAACTTAACCTTGCCTTACCTCTACCTCTTCTTCCAGTAGAATTCCCAGCTTTTTAAAAATTAACCTGAGAACTCAGTCTCTCCATCAAGACAGTGCACGCCTGTACACACACACACACACACACACACACACACGCACACACACACACACACAGCTTTGGGATCAGAGGGAAACTGAAAAATGAGATCAGGCACATTTTTGGCTTGACCCCACCAAATCTGTGGGCATCTTTTCACTTGCTGACTTGCTAAACTTAGCTTACTTCTATTTCAACTTGTTAGAAATCAGTGAAGTCATTAGCAAAAGCTCTTTGATTTTATTCCCTCAACAGCAAAATAATTTGGGGAATTTGTGTTTATTTTTTATTTATTTATTTTTTATTTTAAGTATTTTATTATACCACCGTGAGATATACAAATAAAAGATATACAATTAAAAAGTTCATATTTGGGTTTTGGTCATACAGTGTTCCAGCACCCGTCCCTCCACCAGTGCCCATCTCCCACCACCAACGTCCCCGGTTCCCCTCCCCCTTCCCCAGCCCTCCTCCATGGCAGGTTCTTTATTCCTTTCTTTTGAAAAGACATTTGCTTATTATGAGCCGAATCTTACAGCAGGGCACATCTTTGACTTAAGTAGTGAAAGTATAATCCAGAGGTGCCGGGGTCTGCCTCAATTTTCTTCTGCCTAGGTCTTTTTCTTTTGATTCTTCTATTTTTTAACGTCTCTTTTAGGATGGGTTTAGGAGTACTCCTCCTATGGGGGACTCTAATTAGACTTATTTAATCCTATGGCAATGATTTGCTTTAGGCATTGAAGTAAATTCCCACTTGTACCTTTGTTTTTGTAGGAATTACCTGAAAGATGGGAAACTACCAAAAGATTGCAGCCACAGTCAGACATGAAGTCTCTCCTCTCCAGAATGCTGAAGTCACTCTTATAAAAAAAAATGTGTTTTGTTTGATGTAAGCTAACTCCCATTTCTTGGTTAAATGTAAAGCTTTCTAAGGATAAGTGAAGGTATTTGAGATTTACATTGAGGTTTGTTTTTTCTACCCTGAGCAGGAAAAGCAGGCTGAGTTCAGAGAGAGAATTCAGATTCTCTGCTCCCCTTGGTTATAATACAGAAAATCCATATGCTGTACTTGACAAGGTAATTCTCATCTCAGTTATCTTGTGTGTATATTATAGTTGTTATTTTAGAAAATAAATTTTAGGGACTGAAGATGTAGGTCAGTGGTAAAACCTCACATGTATCTGGTTTTTATTTCTGGCACTGTTACATCTGCACACATAGACAGACAGACAGACACACACACATACACACAATGTTTAGACACTGAGAACTGCTGTATTTACCTCAGTTTTACAGTTAGTTTTAGGTCTTAATCCAGTCAAACTGAATTATGAGATTTTTTTTCTAAGTAAATAATATTGTGCTTTGAATCATGTCTTTCAAACCATTTTCTTCATCAAGGAATCATACTAGAGAAAATAACAACCTTGACTATTTAAAAGTATACACGAATTATGATCACTTGATCGCTTGATCACTTGATCACTTGCCATCTAACAAGCAAATCGTTAGACATCGATTTGCTTAAGCGGCGCCAGTAACATTTCCATTTGACCCTATCACATGCCAGTGTAGCCCAATGGCATCTGCTTGCTTCAGGAATTCAAGAACCTCAAACTGTTCGTTCAGGGTCTTGACGAAAAAGTCTGACAATCTTGTAGGTGGGTGGCCACGTGATCTTTTGACGTCCCATGGGATCCAGTCGGTAATGACTCTAGTTCAGCGGTCATCTCCAAATCACATTATATGTCCAGCCCATCTGATTTTCGATGCCTTGGCAAACAAGACAGCATCCCTGCATGTAACAATAATATAATTATATTTTAAGTGTGTGAGACAATAACTTTGTATAAAGATTAAACATGTTCTATTTCAGTTCTTAAAATGTCCCTATGATATAGTTTCTATTGTTCTCTTTTTTCCAGATAAAGATACCATATGTAGTTAAGTACCATATGTAGTTAAGTAAGATCTCCACTGTGTGTGGCGATCACACAGTTGAAAAGCTGGTATTGCAAGTCTAGAAGCCAGAGTGATGATAGAAAGTACTAGAATGAATGCTTTGCATGCTGTGGCTTCAGGTTTGAATCCCTTCATTGCATGTTCCCTTTAAGCATGGCTGAGAGTGATCCCAGAACACTGAGTCAGGAGTGGCCTGAGCACCACCAAATGAGCCCTCCAAATTTAAAAACACACAGAAAGGTGTGTTGCCCACTGTAGTATTGTACCAGCCCCCTTCACACTATTTTTGTTTTACCAGGTGTTGGAGGTAGTCTTTCTTCTTTAGATTTATGTAAAACTTGCCATTGGCACAGTTATACTTTCACTACTCACTTGTGGTTGAATTTAAATTTTGTTGACTTGAATCCATTAAGAAAACATTATCCTTTATCCTAATGTCTTCTCTTTTACTTTACGGAACAGTTGTTAATGTGTTCTGTAAGAGTGAGTGGTTAGAATATGCTAATAGAGTTGTGTTTTCTAAAAGATGGTATATAAACTGCAGGTGGTCTGAACAGATTTGTGGATGGGGAGATATTTTTTACTTGGCTAACCAATGAGATGTGTATAAACATGTACTGTAGCTCTCTTATTTAGCATAGCTTGTGCATTTTCATGCTAAAGTTATATATTTACAGAGCAGAGATACTTATCATTGTATGCAAAGAATATGTTGAGATGTGCTAGTGCTAGCTTATTTTTCCCCTTTTCCTTTTAAATCTTATTTTAGTCACAGTGATTTAAAGTGCTTTTAATGTTAGGGTTTCATGTACGAAGTGCTGTACCCCATACCCTCCACCAGAGTGTCCACTTTTCTCCACCATTTCTCAGAAGCCCTCTCTGAACGTCTTCCACCAGCTGTCTCCCTGCCATGGTCAGCTCAGTTTTGTAGACCACCTCATGGATGATATTGCTTTGGGTAATTTGATATTTGCCTACTTTGCTCATTTATATCCCATACACAGGGAGATCATTCTACATCTGTCCCTCATCTTCTGACTTCATTCAGCCTGATACCTTCCATCTATATGGTGGCAAACTGCCTGATTTGATCTTATTTTTATAGCCAGGTGATATTCTATATGCATATATATGTATACATACATACACCAATAGTTTCTTTATCTGGCTTCTGTTCTTTTATTTTGTTTATTTTTTATTTTTTTATATATTTAAAATTTTTTTTTATTATACTACCGTGAGACATACAATTACAAAGGTGTTCATAATTGGTTCTTGCTAATACAGTATTCCAGCACCATCCCTCCACTAGTGCCCCATTTCCACCACAAATGTACCCATACACCCTCCCGCCTACCCCCAAGCTGCATCAATAGCAGGGACCCCCCATTTCCTCTCTTTCTCTGTTTCTCTCTCTGTCCTGCATCTCTCTCCCTCTTCTTTCACACATGGCTAGCCCTGCAGATATTTAGAGTTTATCATTTAAGTCTCTTTGTATATATTCTATGGTGAGTTCTAGTCTGACATTACCATTGCCCACACTTAGTAAAACACTGGTATCTATTTATATCCTATTAATGAATGCAGTCATTCTATATCTGTCCTTTTCCTTCTCATTTCACTCAGCATGATAGTCTCCATGTCCATCCATTTGCAGGTAAATTTCATAATTTAGTCTTTCCTGACAGCTACATAGTATTCCGTAATGTAGATGTACTACAGTTTCTTTTAGCCAGTCCTCTGTTCTCACGCCACTTAGGTTGTTTCTTATCTGGCATCTGTTCTTGAACATTTTTGTTGTTTTCAGATGTTGAATATGGGAAATAGTTCTGCAGTGAACATAGGGAAAATGTCTTTTTATTTTTTTAAAGAAGAGAAATCAGATATGTCACTTAGTAGATAAATCCATCTGTGAGCAGTAGCAGATGCTCTTGGAGCTTACATAAGGAGAAGGGAATGGGAAATGAGAAAGCCTGTACCTCTGCGAAGGGGACCTGGGATCACCCATGAGTCCTTGCTGGGACTCAGAGTAGGGGGAGTAGGGGAGGGTGGCGGGGGAGGATCCTGTGGGTATTAGTAAGCATAGGGATGTTCTCACAAAGGCTCTTCTTTAAATTTTATGTCACCCCCATGATGGAGGAATTTCCACGCCAGGAAACTGAAATGATTACAGATAGAAGCAAACCTAGTCATCCCCTGGGAAAATGGATTTTCCACTTGCATTCTTTTCATTCTTTCATTATTTTTCTCCTCAGGAGTTCAGTAAATTAAGTTTAGTTGAATGTGTGTTTACAAAAAAGGATCGCATATATTATCATGCATAAGAGTAAGGGGAAGAGCAAAATACAAACATATAATATAAATGTATAAATGTCAAATATTATAAGATGTATATTAAGAAAATAAATGATAATTATGGTGAAATGAGCCAATTCTAGGTTTTGAGATTATTGGCAATATCAGTTGAGTTTCCAGAAAAGGTTAAGAATTTATAGAAATAAAAAAAGCTAAGGATAAAATAACTAACTTATATAAATGAGGTAGATAAGTTAGAAAGAGAGCTAGTGATACAAATTATATTGATGAAATCATTTAGAAGGCAACACACAGGTAAAGATGGAAGACATATAATGACAGCACGATATAGAGTAAGAAGCTAGTACATATAACTGCTCAGATTTTCTGGAAGTAAGGACAATCTGAAAATTAAACAGGTAACAGTCCAAGGTGTAATAGCTGAGATTTTTCTAGGAATGGTCAAGTTTAGTTAAAAGATACATAGCTGGGAAATAACAAGTGACCAAAGGCAATAGAAATGAAGAACATATAATTGATTTTAGTCAGATGCATGGGTCAGGTGAGAGGTATAGGTCTGGGAGAGAACACCAGACAGGTGCAGGGAAAATTATCTTCCTGGGAGAACATAGGGTTCTGGAATGAGGTAAAGTGATGTAGATGATACCCTAACAGCATCAGGAACTGTGCTTCATTTTGACTAAAAATAGAAAGAAGAAAAAGTGCTTGCCAAAGAGATGGCTGGGGAGTTGGGAGGGGGTAGGGAGAGAAGGAGGGAAATGGGATATTGCTGAAGGGAAGGGACACTGGTGAAGGGATTGTTGTTGGAACATTGCACACCTGAAAGTCAATCATGAACAACCTTATAACTTTGTAATTCAATAAAATATTAAGAATATTAGGAATTTCATTGAATCTCAACAGAGGTAAGTACACAGTAAACATCTAGACCCATCAAATGATCAACAACTACCAAAAGGCAAGAGAAGATCTTTAAAGCAATCACAAAGAAAAAGAGTGATCACTTATTATAAGGGATGATTAGACTAATAGGAACAGACATTTCATTAGCAATAATGGAAGCCAGAAAGTATGGTTACTAGTTTCCAAATTGTACTGTGTAAAGTTACATTTCAGTGGTAAAATAAATTTACTACTTAGTAAATTTAGTAGTAAAATAAAATTACTTTTAGATATCAAAGGAAAAGAATAAACAGCCAACAAACCATCATTATACTTGTAGTGTATATATTGCAAGAGTTAAATTTGATTCTAGAAACCTATATTGAAACGCCTATGGTGAATGAGCAAGGGGGGAAGAAAAGTCTTAGAATCAGTAAGGATAATTCTACCACACCTTGCCAATTTAGGGTAGCTTTTGTTATTTTTCAAATTTATTTTATTTTTATTAAACACTGTGATTTACAAAGTTGTTTATAGTTGTTTTAGGTATCCAGTATTCAAGTACCAATCATCAACCAGTGTCTGAGGTCCCTAACCCCTCCTACCCACTGCCTTTAAAAATTTTTAGTAATCATTGTTTTTAAAAGTCTAGTCATTGTGAAGTTACAGCGCTTTTATGATTGGTTTCAGCCACAATGGTTCAACACTGATCGTCACCGGTGTCCACTTCCTTCTACCAGTGTCCCTCCCGCATCCCCATCTGGCTGCCTCCCACCCACCAATTTTCTTTCAGGAGGGCCTGCACTGTGGTTTACAGCACTCATCACCGTTGAAATAATACACATCATTGCACTGCCTGCACCACCCTCCCTCCTCCGGTTGAATGTTTCTCTCCACTGCAGGTGTTGCTTCCCTTTGTTCAATCCTCCAGCCCCCTTCTAAAGTGGTCTGTTTCCTACTGACCCTGGCTTCCTCACTGTTTCCAATGTACTCTGTAGGTCCTCATTCCACCATTATGACTGGTACAGAATGCCTCGCTCATATGGGCCATAAAGCTTTCCCACACCCCTTTATGGTCTTCATCATTATTTATCTATTCATCTATCTATCCATCTATCCGTCTATCTGTCTGTCTGTTTATCTGTCTGTCTATCAGTCTCTATCTTATTTCATCTATCTATCTATCTATCAATCGATCTATCAACTATCTATCTGTCTCATCTATCTATCTATCATCTGTCTCTATCTCATCTATCTATCTATCTATCTATCTATCTATCTATCTATCTATCTATCTATCTATCTATCTATCTATCTATCTATCTCATCTACCATCCATCTCATCTATCTATCTAACTATATATCTATCTATCTACCCATCTATCGCTTCTTGGCGACACACAGCTGCGTTTTTCAGGGGGTCACTCCACCCTGTTCAGGTATCACTCTATGCAGCCCAAGCACCACATGCTGTGGGATGCCAGGAACCAAACTCAGGTTATTGAAAATGGAAGGTAAATGTTTTCGGTTTGCTTACCATTAGTTGGGCCCCAGGACATGCAAAATTTTTCTATCTCTTAAAGTTCTTATTAGAACTTTTAACTCATTAAATAGTAGTGGTGGGATCTGTCCCCTTTTTATTTATTGATATACTTTAGTTCTTTATCCAACAACCTTTCTCCAGGGACTCTTATCGATCATATATCGTTCTCCGGTTAGGGCCCGTATAGTTCTCTGATGTTCTGTCCATTTCAGCTATTTTAGCCTCTCCCCATCTTCTGTTGATTTAGGAGTTTCTTCCATTTTATCTTAAACTCAATTGGTTGTAATGTAACTTATGCATGGACTCTTCTGCTGCCTGAGCTTTCTTTTTTTCATACTGATTATATATCACTGACAGTTACAAAACTTGTTAATTATAGGGTTTTAGTCTTGCCCCAGGTTGGCAAAATCCATTTACTCTACTAGATACATTTCCTAACACCAATATTTCCAGACTCCACTCTACCTGCCTCTCTATGGAAAATTTCCCTCTCTCGCTCTCTTTCTCTCTCTCCTCTTGTGCATTATGGCTTGTGGTAGTACATTCACTGAGGGGTTACTCGCGTAGATGCACTGGTTCCTTCGGCATAAGTCTCCAGAGCCTGGGACTTCAAGCATTTTCCTCCACTGTTCACACATTACTCTGAATAAAGGCCCTCTAATGTAGTCTTCTATTTCTGCTCTCACACTTCCTTATGCTGTTTTAATATAGTTTCTGCTTTGTTATTATTTTTTTTTTTACTTTTATTTTTATTTATTACAACACTGTGATTTACAGATTTCTTTACAGTACAGCTACTACAAGTACTCATTCACAACAGTCCTACTCAATATGACCCTTACTTGTCATTTCAAAGGCTACCACCTTATATATATATAAGATATTATTATGATATGTTACATATAAAGCATAGGTATAATATATACATACACAGATATTATGTTTAAGCAGATAGTGGATATATAAAAAGCATATATATATATATATATATATATATACTTTTACTGGTATATAATACACTATAAGAGACCATTGCTTAATTCTCCTTTGTTTTAAAAAGGAATGCCCCTGAGATTAATTCATCCACTCATCCCGCACACCAGCTCCCATAGCCAGTGCCAGTGTTTCTGTTACAGATGTACACAAACATATATTTGGGAAAGGCCCTGGCAAAGACCTGACCTAAACTGGGTGTTTAATGACATATGTACAAGGTGGCGCCAGTGAAGAGTTTGCAGCAGTTTCCTCTGGGCATTGTTCCTGGAGTTACTGATCCAACTATCATGGCATGTAACAGCAACCTGCAAGAGCTCATAGTCACAATCACCACGCCATTATATAGGATAAAAGAGGGCTCAGTCCCTGCTCCAAACCCAGCTTAAAATCTCAGCAACCACATACTTGCTGGTCCAGAGGTGATGGTGAAACTGACCAGTAAGGAACCAGTTTCTCCCTCTCT
>JAJIBD010012735.1:0-27333 GCA_021461705.1 Cryptotis parvus | reverse complement strand
CCACTTTCATTCCTAAATATAGACATGTATTTCTAATCTGTAGCAACAACATCATTTTCTACATAACTAGGTTGCTGCATTTCCGGTGGGAAACGTGGGGAGTTGAGCAGGAAGTGGCTTCAGTGGAAAGACAACCGCCCGTCCTCCTGTTGGCAGGCCTTGATCTCCAGGGCAGAGCCTGCTGGTTTGGGCTGATGAAACCGAAGGAGCCTATTAAGGGGTGCACACTGAGGTCCTCCAGCACCAGGAAGGTAGACTTTAAGGGCATCTGAGTCACCGGATCTATGTATCATGGACACTTGTCACTTAGACCCAAGTTAGTGCTTTGTGTGAAAGAAATGTCTTTCCTCTTCTCAGGTTTATTGACTACCCTGGAAAAAAAGAATTGCAGGAGGTGACTTCAGGAACTTTTATTAAAAGGGAAGAGAGGGAGGGCTATGTGGTCAAGAGAAAATGCAGGTTTCTCCAGAGAGCAGAGAGCCTGAAAGAGGCAGCCTTTGGGTTTCTTCAAACTGCTGGGTCTGGAGTTCTCTGTACAGATAAGAGTTATTGCCAGGATGTTGTCAAAGGAGACGTTTGTGGGCTTTCATATTGTTATCACGGCTTGTTCCCACTGGCGTGCCTGTGTACAAGGCAAGCACCTTAACATCTATCTCTCAGGCCCTACTACCGCTCTCCTTTGACCTTTAATCAAAGGGTAGTTCAATTACTATCAAACAGATGGCACAAATCCCAGCCCCCCACTTTTTTGTGGGGTGTTGGGCCATGCCCAGCTGTGCTCAAAGCTTAATCCTGGCTCTGCCCTCAGGGATCACTCCTGGCTGTGCTTGGGGACTATATGGGGACCAGAATCCAACCCAGAGGCGTGCTGCTGCTGTACTATCTCTCAGGCTTCCACAGAAACAAATCATGATGATTTGAATGACTGGGAAATAGAAAGAACTACTTTTATCAAGTTTATTAAACTTAAATTTCATAATTTCTTCCCTTAGAGTTCCTTGAATGCCCTTATATTCTCCGCTTGACTTTATTAATTTTTAAGTGTAAAGGGTTTTTAGTGTGAATTAACATAGATATTATTTAAATATAGTTAGTATTCTTTTATTTAAGTAATTTTAACATTATGGTCTCTTTCTGTGTCCACTCTTCACTTTATACTGCTGCTAAAGTTTGAATCTTCATGTTTCAGATACACCTAAGGGGAGCACGTACCAGTTCAGACTTTCCCACATCACCGTCATGGATTTAACAGGTGTTGGAATCTGCAGGAGAAAGCTGTCTTAGCTTTAGACCAAATTCTTCATCATGAAATCAAGAAAGACTCTGGATCCTGAGTGTACACCATTCCCTGGGACCTACTGCTTCCCCTATACTCAGTGCTTAGCAGACAAAATGTATAAAACCAAAACCAGGGGCCCAGAGAGACAGTACAGCGGGTAGGGCATTCGCCTTGCTCGCGGCCTACCCAGAATCGATCCCCAGCATCCCATATGGTTCCCTGAGCACAGTCAGGGAGTAATTCCTAAGTGCAGAGCCAGGAGTAACTCCTGAGCATGACCAGGTGACCCACTCCAGCTAATGCTGATGATCAAATCTTACCCTCAAAGAATTGAATAAAAAGTTTCAGGTGAAGAGGGAGTAATCTGTAATTTTCATGAAAATCTGTAATTTTCATGGATTCCTGGGGTTGCTCTAGTGCATATGGTTTGGTTTGAGAGCCACAGACCAGAAAACATTTTTTATGAATTTGCCTTTGGCCCTTCCTCACGTTCTGTGCACCCTCACGCCCCCCCCCACCCACCCCCGTTTCCTCTTCACTGAAGCTTTTTAAAGCACACAGTTCTTGGGGAACAGAATGTTCTCACTGTCCTCTCAGGCAGTGCCTTCACTCAGATGGATCTCATGGAGACAAGCACGGGTTTAGTAAATTTCTTTAACTACGTCAGTTATCGTTTATTGCCTACCTACCTCATGGAGCCCAGAACATTGCTGAGGGCAAGAAAACTCTCCATCATCTTTGTCCACTGGTCCAGCACCTGGGGCATAGTGAAACAGATAATTATTCATATACATGCTTGAGTAATGACTAGTTGAAGTCAATTTTATTTAAATCTACTGATACTTTTTATTGTGTTGAAAAGGTGGATAACACAACTAAGTTAATAATGCTATCCACACTTTCAACATGATTCAGCTTATCTACATTTTCAGTTTATCTGAAATAAACAGATAAGCTCTTTCCTTTGTATTTGTTATGCAAATATGTAATTTCTTTTTTTTTTCTTCTTTTTTGAGTCATACCTGGTGATGCTCAAGGGTTATTCCTGGCTTTGCACTCAGGAATTACTCCTGGCAGTGCTTGGAAGACTATATGGGATTTTGAGGGGACCGAACCAGGTCAGTCCCATGCAAGCCAAACACCCTACCTACTGAACTATTGCTCTGGTCCAGGCTTATGTCATTTCTATAATAATTTTTTTTTTTTTTTTTTTTGCTTTTTTGGGTCACACCCGGCAATGCTCAGGGGTTACTCCTGGCTCTGCACTCAGGAATTACTCCTGGTGGTGCTCGGGGACCATATGGGACGCCGGGGATCGAACCCGGGCGGCCCAGGCCGGCCGCAAGAGCAAGCGCCCTACCCGCTGGGCTATCGCTCCGGCCCCTATAATAATTTTTTCACTAGATACTATTTATGGAATAAGAAGAGAAGCCAGACTTTGAATATATATATATATATATATATATATATATTTTTTTTTTTGGTATGGACTAGGCGAAGGGGGACATATCTGGCAGTTTTCTGGAGCTAGGTCCATCTCTGTATTCTGGAGACCATGTGATATCCAGCAGTAAGTTGGGCTTGGCTACATTCTCTGGCCCAAGCCTGTGAAAATTCATTCCCAAATATCTGACAAAAGATTCCTTGTAAGAATGCAAGAGTTCCAGGGTTTAGGAGCCAGTACAATAGTTATGGCACATACAAGGCAGTTCAACCCCTAGCATCACATAGCATCCAAAGCATCACAAGGGTGACCTTACAGAGAGACTCCTTAGCCAGATAGATGGTCCTGATGGTTTCTGGCATCGCAGGTTCCTGAACAGCCCTGATGCATTCTACAGGTTCCGAGTATCACTTGGGAGGCCCCACCAAGATTATAAGAATTCCTATAATTGAAAATAAGAACTCTATAATTCAGGGACCAAAGGTATAGTAGAGCGGGGAGGGTGTTTTCCTTGTGTGTGGCCAACCCATGTTCAATCCCAGCATCCCAGATGGTCCCCTGAGCACTGCCAGGAGTAATTCCTGAGTGCAGAGCCAGGACTAACCTCTGAGCATGGCCAGGTGTGACCCAAAGAGCCAACAAAGAAAAAAAGTTCTATAATTCAATATTAAACAAAAAGTCCCTTAATTATGGGGAAGGTGAAAATTAAACCACAATGAGATACCACGACATACCTATGAAGTTACAGAGTTGGCAGAAGTGGAGTACCTGGATCTGTCATGTGCTGTGTGGGAGTATACGTTGGCAAAACCATTTTAGAAAACTATTTGTCAGTATGAACTCTGAAGACACATCTGTGCTGTAACTCAACAATCCTACTTCAGGAGGAATAGAGGACTTGGTCTTTAAAAGGTACGAATAAAAATAGAATCCTTGGGGTCAAAGCGATAGTCCAGTGGGTAGGGCTTTTGCCTTGCGTGCAGCCAACCAGGGTTCGATCCCCGGCATCCCATATGGTCCCCCGAGCACTGCCAGGAGTAATTCCTGAGTGCAGAGCCAGGAGTAACCCCTGAGCATCGCCGGGTGTGACCCAAAAAGCAAAAAAAAAAAAAAAGCAGCCTTATTTATAATAAAACCAAACTGAACCATAGTCCATCTAGAGGAGAATGAGTAAACAGTGGTAGAAAATTCTAATAATGGACCTTGACACAATGAAAAGAGGTACACACAGCACCGTGGTGGATTCAAAGACATGATAGTGAGTCAAAAATGCCAGAAATGTTGGGCCAGAGCACTAGCACAGTTAGTATGGCACTTGCCCTGCAAACAGCCAACTGGGTTCTATCCAGACCCCTCATATGTTCCCCAGAGTCCACCAGAAGTGATTCCTGATCACAGAGCCAGGAGGAAATCCTGAGCATAGCTGGGTGTACCCACCCTCCTACCTCAAGCCAGAAATGTTATACACAACGTGTTTCCTTTCTATGTAGTTGGAGAGCAGGTGAAAATAATCTCTGATGATAAAAATCAGAATAATGCTTGCCTTTTTGAGAAGAATGACAAGGAAGAGGGTCACAGGACCCTCTCCCTTTTTTCATTTCTGGGCCACACCCAGCAGTGCTGATGAACTACTTCTGCCTCTGAACTCAGGAATTACTCCTGGTGGAGCTCTGGAGACCATATGGGATGGTGGGGATTGAAACTGAAGGCAAGTGCCCTAGTCACTCTACTACTCTAACCCCTAGGAGCCCACTTTTAGAGCTAAATGTATTCTATATTTTTGTCAGTAATGATTTCCTGGGAGATAAACATGTAAACCTTCCACAGGGTATAGCCTTGGGATTGGTACCTTCAGCACTTTATTATGCAAAAGTTAAGTTTCCGTTACAGTTCGGGGAAGAAACTGGGACAGCGTGTTTACACCACACCTTGGTTTTACTAACTGGAGCTACAGATGACAGAGCCACGGGATTTGGCTCATTGCTCCCATCTTCCAGTTCTCCTCGGGCAGTGCCAGTTTCTCTACTATAAATAGGAATGAAACAGCACTTTCTTCTCCCAGTTGTAAGTATTGAATAAAGAGGCACAAAACAAAGAACTCAGTGCAACTTGTGGGATGTTGTAAGTGATAGTAAGAATGCGTGTATCGCTCTTATGTGCTAAAATTTACTTTGTGCTCTATATATGTTATAAAATTTCCTCACCACTATACAGTATACTTGTTTGAAAGTTATATTTTCAAGCCATTAGCAATTATATGACAACTTTTTTAAATATAATTTTCTCTACATCTTGTATAATTTTCCCTACTACCTGTTTTTCTTCAAAATATACTCATAATAACATTGTCAAAATAAAGTACCATAATCTATTAACTTTCTACTTTTTATTTTGTTCTACTGTTGAAACTATCCACTAAAACAAAAGTAGCTAGAAAGTAAAACTAAACAAAGCTCACCATTTTTCTTAGGATTCATAAAATAATAGGTAACTTTTCTTTATTCTTCAGAGGAAAACACCATTTTCCAACCATGTTGTATCTGAATTTCTCTTTCCAGAGAGCATCTCTCTGCTATATGTGCAGGGAGGCTCGTGGATAGTAGTAGCTAGTGCCCACACGGCAAAGGCTGAGCACTCTTGCAGAAGGTACTCTACACTATGTCCCCTCTTGGTGTAGTATCAAGTGGCTCCTCTATCTCTTGACCAAAGCAGACTCTTCAGCATCACTCCTGTGGCCCCCCAGACAGTCGGTAAAATGAGTATTAAACCTTCATAACTGCTGACTTATAGCCAAGCTTTGTTTTTCCTCAGATAAATGTGATGCCAACAATGAGACCCTGACTAGGGCCTCAGGGATGTGGGTGGGATGTGTTGGAAGAAGGGCTGATAATTAAATTCTCTTTTCTACCTGGTTATTGGATTTATAAAGCTTTTCTCTCCCCAGTACAAACTGTTTTCTTTCCTGGAGTAGCTCTTATTGCTCGCTTGCTTTTTTTTATTTTTCTCTCTTGTTTCTTTCTTTCTTTCTTTCTTTCTTTCTTTCTTTCTTTCTTTCTTTCTTTCTTTCTTTTCTTTCTTTCTTTTTCTTTCTTTCTTTCTTTCTTTCTTTCTTTCTTTCTCTTCTTTCTTTCTTTCTTTCTTTCTTTCTTTCTTTCTTTCTTTCTTTCTTTCTTTCTTTCTCTCTCTCTCTCTCTTTCTTTCTTTCTTTCTTTCTTTCTTTCTTTCTTTCTTTCTTTCTTTCTTTCTTTCTTTCTTTCTTTCTTTCTTCTTTCTTTCTTTCTTTCTTTCTTTCTTTCTTTCTTTTCTTTCTTTCTTTCTTTCTTTCTTTCTTTCTTTCTTTCTTTCATCTCATTACTCCTTTTGTCCTTTCTTCTTTTCTTTCTCCTTTCATTTTTGCCACACCTGGTGGTGCTCAGGGCTTTCTCCTGGCTCTATATTCAGGTACCATTCACCATAGTGCTTAGTGGACCATGCGTGGTGCCAGGGTTTGAACCTGGGTCAGCTACGCATAATGCAAACACGTTTCCCTTTGTGCTATTACTCCAGCCCATCGCTGCTGTTTCTTGGTCCTCCAGTTGGACTTCCTGAGGCAGTTCCAAAGATCCTTGAGGAATCAAGCACTTTTCCAAGGCCCTTTCTGGCAGCAGGAGGTAGGAGGAGATGGAGGGACTCTGGAGTCTGAGAGATTTTACCCAGATCTAGAGCCAGTGTTTCTCTTCGAGAAAGACTTGATGACTATATTTAAGGCTGCATCTTTTATAATGTTCCTAGGCTGTAGAAATTGGATTTGTCCGTGGGCTTAGGATCCAATATATCCTTTTACCTTAAATTTTAATAGACATGATCACATTTTCTACCTTCATTTGTTCTCCCCACATCTTTATTCATTACATCTCTAGTCTACATTCTGACACTACATTCTGCCATTTCCCTCCTCAAATCCTTCCACTGGTCTCATTCATGAATTCATTTAGTGCATACTTTATTGAACATTCACTATTGCCAGTCATGCTTTAGACTTAGCGGTACAGAGTGAGCAAGGCCATGGTTTTGATTTCATAGGTCTTGCATTCTAATTGATAATAGAAGAAAAACAAATTCATGTAGGCATTAGGAATAGTTTTGAAGTCCAACGAAGGGAGCTTTGCTTAACATGATAAAACTATAATGTGCCAAATAAATGTGGTTAAATGTATAATGAGCAGGAACTAGAACTTGGTGAATAAAACTGTAAACTCTAGTCTATAAGATGAGGTTGAATAGTTAGGGCCAGAAAGGCAGTTAGATTAATAACAAATGCATTTAATTTATAATTAAAATTACAAATGCAATTAATTTATATTCTACAAAGATCATGTAACTATCATTTATGTGAAAGACAGGTTTTTGATGAGAGATGTGCTTCAGTATTTTTGTTTTGTTTTTGTTTTGACCATACCTGGCAGTGTTCCTGGCTCACTTAGGGATCAGTACTCGGGGCGAGCATCCGTTGTGCCTGGGATGAAACCTAGGTTAGCCACATGCAAGACAAGCACGTTATCCTCTGTACTATGTACCCAGATCCACTTGCTTCAAGCTTTCAAGGTATTGGCATTAGGTTTCTCTGCTCTTACCCAGAGCTTCTGGCCTCTCATCCTTTGCTTCTGTCCTTTTCATGCTGCTCCTCTCGCCCCAGGTCTTCTCTTTCCCAATGCCTCACATCTCCCCTCCCCCATCCCCAATTATTACCAGTTTCCTTTTCACAGGGTAGTTCTCTCACCAAGAATTGTCATGTGGATCTTTGACACTTACTTATAAATCATTTTGGTATTATTGTATGCTTCCAAAATTACTATTTGGGAAATAATTCTTTTATAACCCAGTTGTCAAAATTTGAACCTGGTGAGGTGCTCTATGTATGAGATAAAAGGCTTTGAGAGAGGGACCTTCCCTGACCTTCCTGCTCAGCCAGACAAGCAGCTTACACTTAAAAACATATTATAAAATGTAGGGGAATTAAGCCTTAATCGAGTTCATTGTGGCGATGATTCAGCACCTCATGTTATGCTGAGCAGTATACCTTGAAATCTGGAGTGGAGATGACTGAAAAAAAACCCCCACCCCTGTTTGTGGTGACTCACACTGTGACTGAGGGCCAGACCACCTGTTGTTTATTCTCTACCCTTTGGAACCCTACCTTCATTCTGGGTTTCCTCCAGGGGACATGAACAGGGATTTGCACAGAGCTTTTCATTTAATAAAGTAATCTAACACTGGGGGGGGGGTGCTATTTCATGAAATAATATGGAGAAGCTGAATTTTGGAGTTTATTGGTCAGGTCCTTGGGACCATACAACTTCCATGATAAATGCTAGTGCTTAGCCTAATAACATAGACCGTGGTGAGTACTGGATGGACTGAAGGACAGAAAAGGAATAACTCTAGCTAATCATGAAATGCTTAGTAGTTCCTCAAAACAGTTTAATTTGGTCCCGCCCATGACTTGGAAACCGTCTATGTCAGCTTCTTAAATACTTTTGTTCTTATAATGAAAAGTAGTTTTTATTAGAACAGTACACACAAAACTATCATCTCCACAGACTCAGTGGCCTGCAAAAAGAGTACATTACACTCTAATTAAGAACAAAGCACCCAATTACATCAGATTGAACTTCAGGGACACGTCTTTGTTTTTGTTTCATCTTGTAATACTGAACAAGTAATCAGAGAGACAGGGTCAGGCCAACTAGCTAGAAGGATTTAATTAATGGATTAAGATCTCAGAGCTGCTTTAGAAGCTGCTCAGGTTAAGCCCAAAGTTAAGAATCTATAATAATCAAATTTGAAAAATGTGCCTCTTCAGGAAGCAGGCTGGGAGTGGAGGGGAGAGAATGTGGGGACACTGGTGGAGGGAAGTTGTCCTCAGTGATGGGATTGATGCTGGAAAATTGTATGCCTGAAACTATCATAAATAACTTTATGGTGCCTATATATATTTTTAAAACTGGAAAAAGAAGAATCTAGATGTCTTTTTTTGATTATATCTGTGATTTCATTCTATTTTCTAGCTTGTCTCCTCAGTTTTTTTTTTTTTTTTTTTTTACTTTTTGGGTCACACTGGATGATGCTCAGGGGTTACTCTGGCTCTGCATTCAGGAATTACCCCTGACGTTGTTTAGGGATCATATGGGATGCTGGGGATTGAACCAAGCTAAGCTGTATGCAAGACAAGCACCTTCCCCCTGTACTATAGCTCTGGCACTTCTTTTCAGTTTCTTCCTAATTCTGTGTCATTGAGCTTCAGGCCTGACTATACCCAATCCCTTTGCATGGATGTAGCAGTCAGAATGTTCTCAGACTTTGCTCCCCCAAATGCACTAGTACTCATCAGCCCTCATTGTCTGTCCTCCTCCTTGTTGGGAATGCAGAGTATCAGGCTGTGCCCCAAATCTTCCAGAAACAGAATCTGCCCAATCATGAAGAGCTTTGTGATGGTCTATCGCATGGTGATTCAGTTAAAACAAAAAACAATGAAAATCCAGAATCTGTGTTTTATAAAGGGTGTTTGTTGAAAAGCTTGGCAAGGACTTGGCTGAGGAACTGTAGCTCAGTACCAAGTAGTGCAGTTATTAAACTTCCATGAACCTCAGAAATTCTGAGAGAATCATTCATTTGGATATTTTGCTTGTTTGCTTCTTTTTTTTTTTGTTTTTTGGGCCATACCTGGCGTTGCTCAGGGCTCTGTACTCAGGGATAACTCTTGGTGGCTTGGGGGACCATACTGAGTACTAGAGTGCTGGGAATTGAGCCTGTGTTGACTGTTTGCAAGGCAAGCATGTTACCTGCTTTACTATCATTCCAGCTCATTCTGACAGAAACATTGAAACAAAAATGAAAATTTCTGGCCCCCAGCCTAGAGGTTTGATTCAAAGAGTCTAAAATGGGCTGAAACAAGGAAGAAATTCGAATGGCAAAAAAACATATGAAAAAATGCTCATCATCACTAATCATCAGAGAGATGCAAATCAAAACAACAATGAGATACCACTTTACACCACAGAGACTGGCACATATTCAAAAGAGCAAGAACAACAAGTGCTGACGTGGATGTGGGGAAAAGGGGACACTCATCCATTGTTGGTGGGAATGCCGGCTGGTACAGCCTTTTTGGAAAACAATATGGACATTCCTCCAAAGACTAGAAATTGAACTCCCATTTGACCCAGCCATACCACTCCTGGGAATCTACTCTGGGAAACCAAAAATATGCAGCGGAAACACCATCCCTACTTTTATGTTCATAGCAGCATTATTCACAATAGCCAGAATCTGGAAGCAACCAGAGTGCCCGAAATTTGATGACTGGATAAAAAAGCTTTGGTACATCTACACAATGGAATACTATGCAGCTGTTAGGAAAAATGAAGTTATAAAATTTGCCTATAAATGGATGGACATGGAGAAGATTATGTTGAGCGAAATTAGCCAGAAGGAGAGAGACAGATACAGAATGACTGCATTTATCTGCATAACATACATATATATGTACATATTATGATACCAATATCCAAGTTCAAGTGAAACATATATCAGGAGGTCTTGTCAAAGGTGGAAATTATCACAAACGTGTGGGAGTCAGAGGCTAGGTAAGACAGAAATTGGAACAATGTGCTAACAATTGTCGAGGGTACTAATGCCAACCTAGAACTGAGCATTAAATAGAGGCAAAAAGATACACATGACAACCCTTTAATGTATGTTCTGTAATCCATAGGCTGGAGGGAAAGGAAAAGAGAAAGAGAGAGAAAGGGAAAGAAATAAAGAACCTGCCATGGAGGAGGGCTGGGGGAGTGGGGAGGGAACCGGGGACGTTGGTGGTGGGAGATGGGCACTGGTGGTGGGATGGGTGCTGGAACACTGTATGACCAAAACCCAAATATGAACTTTTTAATTGTATATCTTTGTAATTGTAAAAATAAAAAAATTAAAATAAAAATAAATAAAACCTCAAAAAAAATAAAAAAAAAATAAAATGGGCTGAAAGTCTCTTTTTCTTTTTTTTTTCTTTTTTTTTTGCTTTTTGGGTCACACCTAGCGATGCTCAGGGGTTACTCCTGGCTCTGCACTCAGGAACCACTCCTGGCGATGCTCAGGGGACCATATGGGATGCCGGGATCGAACCCAGGCCGGTACAGGCCGGCCGCGCAAGGCAAACGCCCTACCCGCTGGGCTATCGCTCCGGCCCCAAGTCTCTTTTTCTTGAGCATGAGTTTAGGCTCAATCATGACAACTGGGCTTTTTGTGTCTTGTTTGTACCCATTGGTCAAGGTCCTGTGTGTCACTCAGCCTTTGCTTCTAAAACCAGGGTAGTTATGGCTTTAGAATCTCTGCAGAAAAGATCAGTGCAGCTGAATTTGTAGAATAGAGCTTGCAACTTTTTATTTATTTATTTATTTATTTATTTATTTATTTATTTATTTATTTATTTATTTATTTATTTTGCTTTTCGGGTCACACCCAGCAATGCTCAGGGGTTCTCCTGATTCTGCACTCAGGAATTCCTCCTGGCGGTGCTCGGGGACCATATGGGATGCCGGGATCGAACCCAGGCCGGCATGGGCCAGCCACGTGCAAGGCAAACGCCCTACCCGCTGGGCTATCGCTCCGGCCCCAAGCTTGCAACTTTTAAAAACCATCTTGTGTAAGATTGAGGAAACTTCAACCCAAATCAAGAAACTAGTGATAAAATTAATAGGGATTATGTGGGGGGGAGACACTCTTGCTACTTGCTTTCTTCCTATGGCATCTCCTTTCAGTCCAGAGACTTCCCCTTGGACTCTGGCACTGCAGTTCTAATTCTTTAGTCACAAGTATCAGAACCAATCTCCACCAACACAACATGGGAATTTATAAGTGACCAGATTCACAGAACCAACAGAAATCTGTAGAACCAGGCTCATAAGTGAGTAATAAATAGGCACACAAAATTTAGATAACCAAGCATGGTGGGGGAGTGATGGAAGAAGTGAGTCTAGAATTAAGGATACCGGTGATGGATCTTAAGTACTTTGGTGATAATGAGGTATATTATCTGTATATCAAAACTGTGCATGTTCCTAATATTATAACCATGCTGAAACAGTAGTAATAGTAATATAAAGAACCAAGGGGTCAACAGAGGGATACTCTAGAGGTTAAGACACTTACCTTGCAAATGCAGCAATTATGGCTGTGACAATGATTTTTATCCTGGAACTTCCAATGGTCCCATGAACTCTGCCAGTTCAGGTATGGCCCCTGAGCATTGAATCAGTGTAAGCTGAGCACTGCTGGAACACTGAAAAAAAAAAAAACAACTAATCAGTGTTTATGTAGGGTCCGGTTGCAGGAACTTCATAGTTTTGTGTGGAAACTTCCTCTAGAATTAATGATTTAGAGATTACAGCACAACAGTGCTGCACTCAGACCCAACTTTTAAGGGCATGAAGGGTCCAGTTATGTCTCTTGGCTGATCTTTTCCATTTCTTCCACCAAGGACAATGTTTCTTATTAAGTTTTTTGTTCTAGTTCCACTGCCCAATAGTGATAGAGGGGTTTCAAAGTCTCCTATTATTGTGTTGCTGTCAGTAGCTTCCCTCATGTCCATCGGCAGAGTGAGATATTGAGATGAAGGTATATATTGCCATCATTTTATAGAAATTGTGTTTGTGCAGCTTGTCTTATTTTTTTAAAGACTCTTCTTTAAGGTTTCTTGCAGAAAATTTCAAGTCTATGAATATCCTAAATTGTAGCTTGTCCTTTAACCTTTGTATTACCCCTTCAAATCTGAATGCTACTCTTGTTGGACGAACTGCTCATTTTATTGATGTTTTATTTTATTTTATTTTATTTTATTTGCTTTTTTTGGGTCACACCCGGCAATGCTCAGGGGTTTCTCCCTGGCTCTGCACTCAGGAATTACTCCTGGCGGTGCTCGGAGGACCATATGGTATGCCGGAGATCGAACCCGGGCTGGCACAGGCCAGCCGGCGTGCAAGGCAAATGCCCTACCAGCTGGGCTATTGCTCCGCCCCTGATGTTTTATTTTTCTGTTAAAAAATTTTTTCTGCTCACTCTATTCCACCATTCTCTTCTGGCTCATAGATAGATGAATCTTACCGGTTTTCCTTAGTAAGAAAGTTCTTTCTTTGGTCTGGCTACTTTCAATATTCTGTCTCTGTCTTTGGCTTTTGGCATTGTGATTATAACCTGTCCTGGAGTGTTTCCATTTGGGTCTACATTCAATGGGACCCTTTGGATCTCTTAAATCTGAGCTGTATGTACTCTTCAATGCTGAGAAATTATTCTTTTTTTTTTGTTTGTTTGTTTTGTTTTTGGGTCACACCCGGCGATGCTCAGGGGTTCTCCTGGCTCTGCACTCAGGAATGACTCCTGGCGGTGCTCGGGGACCATATGGGATGCCGGGATCGAACCCAGGCCGGCATGGGCCGGCCGAGTGTAAGGCAAACGCCCCTACTCGCTGGGCTATCACTCCGGTTTGGGATGTAGAAGGGAACTCGTTTCTCGGTATTGTTGAGGGACCCCATCAGTCCCTGACAAGGTACCACCTACTCCTAACTGAGTGCAGAGGTCAAACTCTTGTCTCCTGCATGGGCGAGCCTTTGCAACCTTGTGTGCTCAGCTTCAAGAGGTCGCTTTGAAAGCCATAACGAGAAAAAAAAGAAAGAAAGAAAGAAAGAAAGAAAGAAAGAAAGAAAGAAAGAAAGAAAGAAAGCAAGCAAGGCAAGCAAGCAAGCAAGCAAGCAAGCAAGCAAGCAAGCAAGCAAGCAAGCAAGCAAGCCCTAACGAGGCCCGGTCCACAGAGGCTCTCAGAACAAAGAGCCAGATTTCTCCTGCGCAAATAATTTTTATGTCATCCTTGGCTTAGAGAAATAAAGCAGCTTCCAAAGACCAGCTCGGTAGTGTGATTTTTCCTGTATCTAGAGCATAAAGCCACTGGCTGAGGGAGGGTCTCGCTGACAGAGACAAGGCTGTCAGGAACCTTCTTGGAAAGCCTTTTTCTTAGTCTGTCAGCACGTGGAGGATGACACCAGCCCTGTCTGCTGGCCTTGAGCCAGTCAAGTTCATTAGCAGCCCAAAGAAAGAGGCAGAGAAGAGGAAAGTGTGAAAGAAAATCATGCAGTTATTCATTCATTCATCCGTCTGTCTGTCTGTCTATCTATCTATCTATCTATCTATCTATCTATCTATCTATCTATCTATCTATCTATCTATCTATCTATCTATCTATCTATCTATCTATCTATCTATCTATCTATCTATCTATCTATCTATCTATCTATCTATCTATCTATCTATCTATCTATCTATCTATCTATCTATCTATCTATCTATCTATCTATCTATGCTTTTTTGGGTCATACCTGGCAATGCTCAGGGGTTCCTCCTGGTTCTGCACTCAGGAATTACTCCTGGTGGTGCTTGGGGACCATATGGGATGCCGGGATTGAACCCAGGTCTGCTGCATTGCAAGGCAAACACTCTACCCACTGTACTATTGCTCAGGCCCCACATGCCCTTATTTGAGGGACCTCAGGGCCGCAAGTTTAAAACCCAGCAGTGGTAATGGGTCCAGGATGTAAGAGGCCTGAGTCTGGCATGTGAGAGGCCTGATGGTGGCGCCAGGTCTGGTGTGTGAGCAGCGGCTCAGGCCCACAGGCAGCAAAGCACAACTTTGGCTTTATGGGTCAAAGACAGGAAATTGTATTCAGAAAGAGCTGAGAGCTATGCGGAGGAGGAAGTTTCATATAGAAAAGTAACTTATATGTTTTTTTTTTTGGTAGGGCTCACCCCCAGCAGTGCTTAAGGACTTTCAGTTCAGTGCTCAAGGTTCCTTCCCAGTCAGGGGAACCACATGGTATCAAGTATTGATCTCAGGACTCCTGAATGTAAAGCATGCACTCTAGCCCTTTAAGTTAATACACAGCCCATGACCAATGCTTTTATTAGCAGATCACTTGTATCACTTGTATCATTTGTCTTCCCATTGTTCATCAATTTGTTTGAGTGGGCACCAGTAACATCTCCATACGTCCTGTCGAAAGCAAGTGTAGCCCAAGGGCATCTTCTCACTCCAGGAACACGAGGAACCTCAAAGCATTCCTTCAGGTCATGGGAATGAGGTTCCCAGACCCACAGGGGCACCAGCAACACTGGAAGAGAGATACTCCAGATCCAACCACTCCAGATCTACTGCTGCACAGCTCAGCCCCACGTGGAGCAGCCCATGAAGTTCGGGAGGGCGGTAAATGGCTCAGCCAGCCCCTGGCTGAGTCCAACATAGCTTCTAGGGTTCACTCACATGCATGGGTTGGGGCACGCTGAATGGACTTAAAGCAGGGATTTGGGCTCCTCCTCCCATTCCTCCACCTCCATGTCGGTGGGTGTGGCTGCGAGCTCCCAACCATCACAGCCAGCAACACCGGAAGAGAGACTCTCCATACCCACAGCTGTGCCGGCAACACTGGAAGAGAGACACTCCAGACCCACAGCTTCACTGCTCAGCCCCACGTGGAGCAGCCCATGGAGTTCTGGGGAGTAAATGGCTCAGCCAGCCTCTGGCGGAGTCCAACATAGCTCTTAGAGTTCGCTCACATGTTGGGGGCACGCTGGCTGGACTTGGAGTAGGGATTTGGGCTCTTCCTCTCATTCCTCCACCTCCATGTCAGCGGGTGTGACTGTGAGCTCCCAACCATCACAGCCAGCAACAGCGGAAGGGAGACACTTCAGATCCACAACTGCGTTGGTGTGGACTGCTCTGTGGCTGTGGAAGAATCTTAGATAATACTGGAAGTTAGGAGCAGTTCCTTCCCAGGATCTTTCACATTTATACACTATATAGTTCTAGGCAGGTTCTAGTGGTGGCCCGTCATCCCAGTGAGCCTAGCAAGAAGCCAGAGGAATCCCAACACCATGAGGTCAGTTATTCTCAACATCCAGACTCCACAGCTCCTCAGAGATCCACCCAAGGGAAAAGCCGATCTCTCCCCATTGAGGTTCATCAGTAAATGCACAAGATGAGAGTCTACTGCCCAGAGTGTATCACCTCCACAGCAGAGCCTGGCAAGCTACCCGTGTTGCATTTGATATGACAAAAACCAATAACAATTATAGACCTCTTAATTAGTAGATAAGATATTAATTTTCATTAGGACAACAGCCAGCAGTGCTCCGGTGCCTGTACCTCACCGAGGGATGCTCAGCTCAGCAGTTTGGTCATGATGGCTCATTGCTCAGATCTGGGGGTGCTAGGGAGGTGTCATGTGGTGCCTAGGATCGCACTCAGGCTCAGCACATGCTATGCACATGCTCTGCCACTTGAGCTGTCTCCTGAGCCCTGACATGTCTATAGAGGATTGTTGGAGGACAGGTTTAGCTAACCTGGGAGCTTTGTTGTTTTGCTCACTCCCAGCTTAATCTTATTTAAGCCAAGGTTCATTCTAATGAGACCTCTCTTCTATGTAAACACTGCTAGAGGTTGTGGCCATTACAGAAGTCATCTTGATTGAATAACTTCTGACTTATACATCTACTAAGACTTCTATGTTTTCTAGATTGGGCACAGCTCCTCTTTATACCCACTGCACCCAGCGTGGGACAGTTAGAATTTACCAGGAGACTACCATCCTGGCTACACTGAGACTATAGGAAGACTATAGGAAGGATCATACTAGTTTGCTCTAAGCAGGCGAGTGTGACCCTTTCAGTACACGAGAACAAGATACTCAGAATCACCCTGGTGCAGATAATAATAAGGACCTTGTGCGTACCATCTAGATTACATGAAGCTCATGAAATTAAGATGTATTACTTTATACCAGCCCCCTCTCTCTCTCCAGTGTTTTACTAAGAGATAATCTCGGGATTAGTCCTTGGCATCACTATCACTATCTTCCCGTTCATCATTGATTTGCTCGAACGGACACCAGTAATATCTCCATATGATCTGTCTCATGCAAGTAGAGCCCAAGGGTACCTGCTTGCTCCAGGAACATAAAGAGCCTCAAACCATTCCATCAGGTCATGGAAATGAGGTCTATAATTGTTACTGGTATCTGGCATATCAAATACGACACGGGTAGCTTGCCAGGCACTGCCGTGCAGGTAGTATACTCTTGTAGTCATCTCAAAATCCAGCATTTATTGATGAACCGCGGCCGCTTGCCGCTGTGCGAGCCGGGCTGTGATAGGCTGGTCTGCTGGGTGGAGTTCTGACGAGGGGGAAGTCCAGATGTGGAAAATGGAGGTCCTCATGGAGTGGGGGTCATCTGGCTTGTTGTGAGGCTCTGCTGGGGTGGCGGGCCAGGGCTAGAACCTGCCATCCCTCCCAGGCATCTCATGAGAGGCTGTGCACAGTGAGAGCCAGTAGCAGCTCTGCTTCATGTATGTCTCTATATCAGCATACCTGGGCCGGATTAAAAAAGACTGCCGCAGGGTGGATCTCGATGAGCTGGGCTATGATAGGCTGGTCTGCTGGGTGGAGTTCTGACGAGGGGGAAATTCAGATGTGGAAAATGGAGGTCCTCATGGAGTGGGGGTCGTCTGGCTTGTTGTGAGGCTCTGCTGGGGTGGCGGGCCAGGGCTAGAACCTGCCATCCCCTCCTGGGCGCCTCATGAATGGCTGGGCACAGTGAGAGCCAGTAGCAGCTCTGCCCTATGTCTGTCTCTCACAGTCTGTCCTTGGCATAACCTTTGTCTATACCTGCAATAGGGTGTGGCACTATACTCTGTTGTTGACATGACCCTCCCTGTCACAAATCGGATTACTTTGGTGTATATAAGGGGGCTGACTTGAGGCCCCTTCACCTTTTGGGCCTTTTAGCTTTTGGCTTTTGGCCTTTTCGCTCGGCTTTTGGCTCCTCAGCTTTTGGCTTTTGGCTTTTTTGCTCTTTGGCCTTTTGCTCCTTCTTCTGGGTAGGACTCAGCTCGGGTGAGATCCTCTCTCTTCGGTGGGAGACTTAGGCTCTTTTGTATGGTCTAAGTTCAGACCAGAGCTAGAGTTTGTTCATTATATTGGAGTGCTGAGGAAGAGCTTTTGTACTATTAAAAGCCTTTTTTGGAACTGCACTGGACTCGTGAGTTTTCATCTGTTCTCCCAAGGCGTCCTCGAAGGTAGAAGAAAACTTCTGCCCTGACACTGTCGGGACCCCTGCAGTATTACCCAACAGAGGATTATTCTGGGAACAGTTAGGAAATAAGACCAGAAGAGAGTGCTCTTAGTTAAGCATCTCTTCCAGTACTCTGGGAAGAGTGAGGGATGACCTTCCTGGTGAACCAGATGTGGGCTATGAAATGTATGGTGTCAAAGATGATTTTATTCTCTTCTCTCCACTTTGTAACCGAGGAAATAAATACAAACTGCTCAAGCTGTTCATTCTAGATCACACAGCACACAGTAGAGGTATTAAGTCCTGGTTTCCTCTCTTCCCAAGTTTTTGGGCTTTTTTTCTGGAGGAGAGGGGTATTTGGGTTGCACCAAGTCCTACTCAAGCCTTACTCCTGGCTCTGTGCTCAGATTTCAGTTGTGGTGGGGCTCAGACACCACAGATAGTGCTGGGGACCAAGCAACATGCAAGACCAGGAGCTCCCTCATCTAGCCATCTCCTGGGTCCCCTGACAAAGTTTTAAGTATTACATTGTTCCTGGAAATTGCTTTCACATATGATTAATAAATGATGCACAGCACGGACAGGAGCTCTACAAGGCTAGAATGAAGGACAGACATGTTTTGGTTGGGGTAATTAAAAATAACCTGCTGTGTGAAGTTTCATTTCCAGAACTTGAAGGAGGCTGGATTTCAACAGAGAGAGACCATGGAGAGACAAAGTGAGGTAGAGGATCTTCAATGAGTCCACAGTTCTATTGTCTGACACTTTGTGTCCCTATGGGCCCAATGACGACCACAGTTCTATTGTCTGTCACTTTGTGTCCCGATGGACTCCCAGCCTCTCTGACAAGCTTTAGTTTTCCTTCCTCTGCTTGGAAAAATGATGTTTGGAATTTTAAGAATGTAGAGCTGCAAAGTGAATGAGGACTTTGGATTTCTTACTCATGCCCAACTTGCCTTTCGAGCTCTTTATGAAGAAGACAAATCTGTCATTTATCAGAAGGAAAAAGACTAAATGAATCTTTGTGGAAATACATAAAGCCTAACATGCATGTAGAAAAGTGAACAAATCGTGGATTTCATGAAATACACATACCTGTAACTAACAATTTACAGTTAAAAGCAGCTTTGCCAGCATCTTGGTAGCTCCCTTGATGCCAATTTTTAATTAATCAATCAATTAATTAATCAATCAATCAATCAACCAATTAATTAATTAATTAGGTTTGGGGACACACCTGGGTCTGTGCTTAGGGATCATTTCTAGTGGTGCTTAGGAGACATTTTGCGATGGTGAGGATCCAACCCAGATTGGTTGCAATCAAGGCAAGTGCTCTCCTTGCTGTATTATCTTCCAGGTCCATGCTGTTTTTAGGTGGAACTTCCACTTTCCATTCTCACTAGAGTAAACGGTTTATTTGAATTTTAAGGTAATAGGTTAGTTTTGCCTATTTCTCATCTTGACATAGGCAGAACCCTACTTCTTTTGGTATTTGATTTCTTTTATTCAATATATTTAAGTGTATTTTGAATCATTTTATTTTATTTTTTGAGGGTTACCCAGCAATTCTCAGGGGTTACTCCTGGCTTTTCACTCAGAAATTACTCCCAGAAATAACCCCCAGCAATTCTCAGGGGTTACTCCTGGCTCTTCACTCAGAAATTACTCCTGGTGGTGCTCGAGGGCCATATGGGATGCAGGGGATCCAACCCGGGTTGTCCGCATGCAAGGCAAACACCCTACCTGCTGTGCTATCGCTCTGGCCCAAATTTTTTTTATTTTAAAAGTGTAAAATAAATACACTTTTATTTAAGTGTATGTTGTGTTACCAACAACCATGTTTATGCTGTTGGATGTGACTGTGAATATTTCATTCTCATTGCCCAAGAGCATTTCACAGCATATTCCAGGAAACTGCTCTATTTATTAAATCATTCTACCTCTGGTGTGTGTCTTAATAATTTCCAGTTTGTGGGCCCATCACCTCCGGGGGTTCTGGAAGCAGCCAGGTGAGACTTGCCCACCACACTAGCCACCACCTTCGCTGTCCGGACGCTGGGAAACTGCCTCATGACCAGATTAACAGAGCAAAACCAGTTTGAGCCCAGGTAGGCGGCTCCCAGAAGCGGGAATCACTGGGAATTCGTCAGATTGAGTCAGGAGTCGGCCATTCCCCCTCCATTTTGTCGAGCCTGGTGGCCCCGCCCAGGAGCTGCCCTGGGGCCACCAGCTATAGCATGAAAAGCCTCACAAGCGTCTGTGGAAGCTGGAACTCGGCTCACCCCCGGTCCCAGCTGACTATGGGGCCCCAGGGAGGACAGATGGGTTTTGGGAGTGGACCCATCACCTCTGGGGGTCCTGGAGGCAGCCGGATGGGACTCGCCCACCACACTGGCTACCACCTTCGCTGTCCGGATGCTGGGAGACTGCCTCATGACCAGATTGGCAGGGCAGGGCCAGTTTGAGCCCAGGTGGGCGGCTCCCAGAGGCGGGAATCACTGGGAGTTCCTCAGATGGAGTCAGGGGTTGGCCATTCCCCCTTCATTTTGTCAACCCTGGTGGCCCCGCCAGGAACTGCCCTGGGGCCACCAGTCATAGCATGAAGAGCCTCACAAGCGGCTGGGGAAGCTGGAACTCGGCTCGCCCGGGTCCAGCTGACTATGGGGCCCCGGGAGGACAGATGGGTTTTGGGAGTGGACCCATCACCTCTGGGGATCCCGGAGGCAGCCAGATGAGACTTCGCCCCACCAAACTGGCCACCACCTTCGCTGTCCGGATGCTGGGAGACTGCCTCACGAGCAGATTGACAGGGCAAGACCAGTTCGAGTCCAGGTCTCATGGCGCAAGCGGCCGTGCGGTCCATTAAAATAGTAGAGACAGTGATGTCCTTTAGTGCACTGCATTCCGAGATGTGCAGGGGGTTTGGCGGCAGGGAGAGATAGAGAGGAGAGAAGTGACATGCAGAGTCCGCCAAGTGGTTGAGGTGTGGGGGTGGGGAGGGAGGTGGGGACATTGGTGATGGGAGATGGGTTTGGGTGGAGGGATGGGTGTTGGAGCACTGTGGAACCAGGGCTCTACATGGACATCTTTCAATTGTATGTCTAAGATGGTGTAGTGAAATTTGGGGGGAAAAAATAATTTCCAGTTTGGGTTATTTAAAAATAGTGGTAAAGGGCTAGAGCAATAGTATAGTGGGTAGGGCATGTAAGGTAGGCCTTGCATGCATCTAACCCAGGTTCGATCCCTGGCACCCCATATGTCGTCCAAGCACTGCCAAGAGTAATTCCTGAGTGCAGAGCCAGGAATAACCCTGAGCATTGCTGGGCATGCCCCCAAAAAGGAAAAAATAGTGGCAAATTAAATACATTTGAATGTGCCTTCTGAAATGTGCACATTTCCTTTGAGCACACGTTTGCACACATATTTTAAAGATATGTGAGATTCCTTTTGGTGTTTTTATGTTCAGTGCACAGGTGAGGCTATGGGTTCAGAAGAGCCATGTATCAAGTCTCTTGGGTTCATTGTAGAACTTCTTAAGAGATTTTTAAAAAACACCAAAGCCAGGGAACCAGGTGTTCAGTGTGTGTTACTGAGATGTGAAACTAGTGGACAATTCAGCAAAGATGAAGCACAAGCCAACTCTGATAACTTCTTTAGTGGCTCCGAGTCAAGAGTGGTAACTGACTAATTTTTAAACATTCTGAGCAACGTAAATGATAGTTCTTGCAGATCTGACCAAGAAAGTTTCCTTCCTTCCTTCCTTGCCTGTGTGGTGCAGGAAACTGAAGTTAGCCTCCTGCCTGCACAGCTGCCGCTCTGGCCCACTGAGCCAATTCTCCTGCCCAACTGCATGTGATAGGCAATATTTAATTCACTTTTTCTTTCCAGCTAGCATACAGAAGCAAGTCCTTTGATCTTCTCTGGGGACAAACTTTCTATACGCTCAATATGTAACCACTGGTTACAAGAAACCTGAGTGCATTTGAAATATGGCAAATGTAATTGAGTTACTACTGTAAAATTTCAACTACGAAATTCATGAAATCTAGATTTAAATTAAAAAATATTTCACAACTAATTGAAATATTTTCATGATGTGAAATATATAAAAGTACTGTATAAAAATGGAAGTAAAGTATCTTTCTATTTCGTTTTGGGGAGCATATCCACTTGGTGCCTGGGAGACCAGGCAGTGCCTAGAATCAAAGCCAGGATCCTGCCTGAAAAATATGAACTCCAATCCTTTCGGTGAGCTCTCTGGAGGAGATGTCAAACACAAAATCTTTCAAATCAATTGAATGTATAGATAATACTTTGTTTGCGATACTATTTTGAATGTGTTGGGTTAAATATGCTATATTATTAGTTTTAATTTAACTTGCCTCTTTTATACTTTTATTGTGGCCATTAACACATTTTAAAATCACACATAAGGTTTACATTATATTTCCCTAGTGCAATGCCTTTCTAGAGAATTTCCAAGTAATTTCCAATAGTCTTTTGCTTCTGGGAGCTAGGTAATAATGTCTATTCATATCAGTACAGAGTATGTTTCTGTTTGTAGTCATGTGTTGTTTTGGTCAACAATAGTCTTCATTCATGACATCCATCCCCAAATTCTTATTGCCTTCTGTCATCATAGCCTTTACACTGCTTGATGGCTGATTAATCTCATGTTAAGTGTGTCTTAACATCATTTCTTCGCCTGCTTGATTTGACTTTGTTTATCACAGCCTCTCTCCACAGCTCATGTTGCATGCACGTAATAACAAGGCCACCTAATAACTAAATCACTGAATGTAGCCCATTCTCCAAGTAACATCTGTCTCTCTAAGGGCTGCTGGCATGAGGATGGCTGGACACTCGATAGAGGAGAATAAGCACACATTGTGGAGTCCAACCTGCCTTGGTATGCAAGAAAATTCTGCCACTTAACAGGTAGGTGACTTCGAATGATGTATTAAACCTCTGTTAGTTATAAATCCTCAGGTTTCCTTCCATGGCATGAGGGTTAGAATACTCTACAGCAATATTTTCAACCTATTTCCAACCTGCCCCCTTCTTACCTCGTCTCCTTTTTTATGGCCCTCTTGACCGTCAGTTGGTGCCTTAGTTTCATACTGTGGCAGCCCTTTACATTATTTCACAGGAGATTGTGATCTTCTGGAAATAATCTGGGGATTGACAGGGCCATACTGGCACGCCCAGTGAAGAAATACTGTTCTGAGACCACAGTTGGCAAAGATTCTGTGAGTATCATATTTCTGAGCATGCATGTGCCCACCTTGCCCTTAAATGGAAACAGATTTTGGACCTCCAACTTCAGGGGACCCCCAGCTCAAGCAGAGACTTAACCTGGATATCACACTCTGCCACATCCCTGCCGCCAGGCCTGAGTTTGGGGTCCATCTATGTCAAATATGCCAACCTTGAGGGGATTGATTTGAAGGGACTGATTGCGAAATATCTGAGACAGAGGCACTTCCTAATCACACCCCACCATCCTCGATAGTCAGTACCCTCCTGTGATGTCCCTAGCATCAGGGAGAGGTGAATTGCCGTGTGGCTTTGGCTGGACTGATCTATGTCTCTGTCTCTCAGATCTTTACCCGTCACCTTCTCTGCATCAGTCCAAATAGGACAAATACGTAAAAACATAAATTCACGGGGCCGGGGCGTAGCCCAGTGGGTAGGGGCGTTTGCCTTGCGCGGCGGCCTGTGCCGGCCTGGGTTCGATCCCGCGTCCCATATGGTCCCCGGCGCCGCCAGGGTAATTCCTGAGTGCAGAGCCAGGGTAACCCTGAGCATCGCGGGTGTGACCCAAAAGCAAAAAAAAAAAAAAAACATAAATTCACTTGAAGGCACCCGAATCGGCTTCTCAGCACCAATGTTACACATATTTCTATCATTTCCAACGTGTTGCCAGACACACAGGGAGATGCATTAAATGGTCCCAAGGGTGTCCTTTGCAGTGCTTCAGAGGAGGAATTCACGCTCTCAGAGTGAAGAAAGGAAGAGAGTGGCTTGTGCTAGGGAGACAGTCCCAAAGGCAGGCCAGACAGACTTGGGCTGGTGGATGCCAGAATCACGTGATTCACCCTCAACCTGGTGGTCCCCCAATCCCGCTGTACCCAAGCACAGCTGCCTCTGCAGCCTGAACCTTGACACCCCCCCCCACCCCCCCGGCCTGCAGAGTTGGATCGGGTGTTGGCAGAAGTGGCCTTTGGCCCTGTGAGGTGGGATGGGAACACCGTGGCAGAGAGTTCTGTCTGTGACTGCAGCGTTTTATATACCAATCAGCTTCTATTTGCCCAATTCATTCTTTTGCTAACTTTATTAATCTTAATAGTTATCCTTTACTGCAAGGTTTTTTCTTTGGCAGGGGAGCCCATACCTGGATATGCTCAGGTGCTACTCCTTGCTAAGTGCTCCTGGTAGGGGGCATTCCAGGCAATGCTCGGGAGACCATGTGGTGCTGGAGCTTGAATCTGGATCTTTTAGTTCACCGAGAATGTGCTCTGTGAAAATATGCTCTGTGAAAATGTGCTCGTTCTCCTTTGGAGTCATCATCTCAGCTCCTAAACTTATTTTAGGCCAGAGGTTATATTAAGTGTTGACAGACACTGCCATTTATTCTTTTCAAACTCTCTCTCCCCTGATGACTCGCATGAAGACCCTCAGTTTTTCTCCTGGAGCATTTCCCTGATTAAAAAAAAATGTTTGCTGGGGCGGAGCAATAGCCCAGCGAGTAGGGCGTTTGCCTTGCATATGATCCCCGGAGCACCGCCAGGAGTAATTCCTGAGTGCAGAGCCAGGAGTAACCCCTGAGCATCGCTGGGTGTGACCCAAAAAAGCAAAAAGAGAAATGTTTGCTTCTGTGTTTACAGTGCTCCCTCTGACTTTATCACAATTAGAATGCCCTTTCTTTCTCTCTCTCTTTTTTTTTTTTTTTTGGTGGGGGTCTCCTGGTTCTGCACTCAGGAATTATTCCTGGCAGTGCTCAGGGACCATATGGGATGTTGGGGATCAAAGCTAGGTTGGCCGGGTGCAAGGCAAATGCCCTACGCACTGTGCTGTCTCTCCGGCCCCTCTCTTCTGTTTTTTGGATCACATTAAGCGGTGCTCAGGGCCTTTGGCTGGACCCTAGTTTGATCCCCAGTGTGTCCCGCAGTCTCTCTAGCACTGAAGAGCTGCATGTGCCCCCCACAAGAGGTGTGACCTTCATTGATTCTATGGCAGATACTATACTCCATGTGAGACATACACACACAAAGTGTGTTTCAACTGGAACAAGTGGTGCCCCAAACTATTTACCAGTATCCTCAGCTACAAATCAGAGAATAAGTAAGTCCACAGTCCTTAGAGACTTCAGCTCTGTGATACATATACTATTCCCATTGATTTCTACAGTATTTGCATTTTACCTTCCCAAATGAATTAATTCAATTTATGTGATACCTTGTGTCTTAGAAATGCCAAACATCACACAGAAACTTCTGGTTAATATTAACACTACCATCATCACATGGAGAAAACTCACATTGTAGAGGTAAGTTCCTGAAAAGAGTTCAAAGGGCTGCATCAATTTCATCTATACTGATCAAGTGCCTAGAAATTCCAGCCAGCAAGTGGTCACACCTCTAGGAAATAACTTCCTTGTATGAAGTTTGCAAGAGATAAGTGGGCCTTTAATTTGCAGCATACTTGTTTATTGCATTTCACTGCATAATCCACAGATTTTATGACTGTTTTAAAAATAAAGTGCAGTGCAGTAATTATATGAAGGTTTTAAATTTTTTAATTGTTGTTTAGGTAATATACAATAATGTTAATCTTTCTATGTTTTGGTGGCTATACCTTCACTACTCCAAAGTGCCAGAGTTCTCTACCACTGTCCTGTGACTTGTCATTTCTGCTTCCCCCTGCTCCATCCCCTCTCTCTCCACTCCCAATTGTTTGCTAATCTCAGTTTTGTAACTCAAGTCCAACGGGTTGTCATCATTTCATACTGTCTATTTCCTTGTTCTGCTTCTCATACATGGATGAATGTGAGTATTGGTACTTGTCCTTTTCCCTCTGATTTATTTCACTTAATATGACACCCTCCAGGTTCATCCAAGCCGTAGCAAAATGCAAAATTTTCTTTCTTCTAGCTGCATAGTATTTCATTGCAGATGTATATCTATCATATATGCCATGTTTTTTATTCATTCATCTATTGATGGACATTTGGGTTGTTTCCTTTACCTGGCTATTGTATAAGTGCCATAAGGAACATAGGTGTGCATGAATCTTTTCTAATATATGTTTTGTGTTTTGGGGGTAGACACAAAGAATTGGAGTTGCTGGGTTGTATGGGAGTTCTACTTTCACTTGTTTGTGAAGTCTCCCTTTTTCATAGAGGGTGAACCAGATAGCTATCCCACCAGCAGCAAAAGAAGGTTCCCTTTCCACTGTATCTCAGCAAACACTGGTTGTTTCCAGGTTTATTTTATTCCATTGGAGTAAGAAGATATCTTATTGTTGTTTTGACTTACATTTCCCTGGTAATAAGTAATGATGAACATTTTTTAATATGCCTATTGATCATCCATTTGTCCTTTCTGGGGAATGTCTGTTCATCTCTTCTCCCCACTTTTTGATGGGGAATTGTGGGGGTTATTTTTTAATTTTCCTGAGTTCTATATATCATGAATATTAGCTCTTTATTGGATGTATGATATGGAAATATTTTCTCCCCAAACACCACTGAATAAAGGTATGCATACACAGAAATTTAGAAATAAGGAGAAACTTAAAATAAAATTAAGATTTTTGCTAAATTGGCTATATTTAGCTGAGAAAGTCACATAAATGTAAACATTATTCAGTGAAATGGGCTTGGGAGATAGCCCATACCCCAAATGAACTTTGGGATTAGCCCAACCACCTGCACCACAAATTTTACAGGTTTTTTGACTAAGGTTAAGGAATGTTGGCCTTTAGTGAAATGTGCCTCTTAAATCGTTTTATGTTCACTCACTGTCACTGTTTAAACATTCACTGTAGGTTCTCAGACTTAAGGTGTGTAAATCTGATAACTGGTGCAAGAACACGTTGCTACTGACATTTGTCATTTACTTTATTTAAGAAAGAATCATAAAAGTGAAGGTTATTGCTGCCTAGCCGTTCAGAGTCATGAACTTATAAACTCTGATGTGCAAGAACCATTAGCATTTAGTATTTACAATTACTATTATTATTATGCGTGTTTGGGGGCCACACCCACCAGTGCTCAGCTGTCACTTCTGGTGGTGCTCAGTGGCCATCTATGGTACAGAGGATCAAGCTAGAGTCAAATACATGTAAGTTAAGATTTTGCATTCCTTCGCCACGGTTCTGGCTATGAAACACCCTTTAAGTTTTTTTAATTTCATCATTTAAAATTAGTTTTCTTTATTACTTAATTTATTACTGTTGTTGTT
>JAJIBD010012734.1:0-34287 GCA_021461705.1 Cryptotis parvus | reverse complement strand
TATTTTCAGGAGAGCACTCAGAAAACAAACTATGAAAGTTCTTATTTATACTTCCAGTATCCTTAGGATAGAAGAACTGAATATACTAAATATCACAGCATTACTGCTTTCACAGAACAATACAAGTGAGTAAAGAAGCTTAGATTTTACTATGTTCCTGTAGATTTCTTTTTGCACTAAATACAAACTCATTCTAATCACATTATTTGAAGGTCAGGGCACATTGTGTAACTGTGTGACTGTGTGTGTGTGTGTTTGTGTGTCTTTATTTTTGAACTAATACAAATTCATCTATTGAATATGCATTGCCATGCAGGATTTAAAGCTACACATATATTAATTTGCTCAAGTGGGCACTAGTAACATTTCCATAATTAAATTGTACAACTATCAACTGAGGTAGAGGGCATAATTATTGTTTTCATTTTATAGATGAAGAAACAGAGATTAGATCCTTCCCAAACTCAGTATTACATATAGTTCATTTGTCTTACAAGGCAATACCAGTTACTGACTGGCTCCAGATCCCATGTTCTGAATCAGGAGTTGACAAATCAAGATTTGTGGGTTAAATTACAGGAGCTGCCTGCCTGGCTGCCTGTCTTCCCCTCCTTTCCCCTCCTCTCTCCTTTCCTCTCTCCTACCTTCCTTCCATCACTCTTTCCTCTTTATCCCATGAATTTAAAACAGTTCACGTTTTTTCCTTGGGGTGGGTGGCTGGGGATGACAACTCCCAAGTTGTGTTCAGGAGGCCCATAGTCCCCATGGGGTTAGCAGAGAATATAAAGGTCTATAGGTCTGGTAACCTTGGCCTAAAAGGATGCTGATCAATGAAAAAACATTGCCCACATAGAAATGTTATTTTAAACTTTAAGCTAAGATTATGTTTTGTTCTTTTTCCAAGTCCTAACTATAACTATATTCGTTATTAAAGTGAATTCTAAAGTTTTCATGGCTGGAGTATATGAGCTGCTCAGCCTCTGCAATATGAAGTTCACCTGGCAAAGCTGGTGGTGCGAAGGTCCTCCAGAGATACAACCAGTGATGTTCAGGGGGACCATATGGTATCAGGAATGTAACCCAGGTCAAATATATGCTAGGAAACAAATCTAACTTCTATATTATTTCCCTGCCCTGAGCTTACATTTGTAATAAATTGCATCTTAAATCCTGATATATAGTTATGAGGCTCTTCATGTTCCTAGAGCAAGCAGATGCCCTTAGGTGACATGAGCATGTAACAGAACGTATGGAGATGTTTGACCCTTCAAAAAAAGTTCTGCCAACACTGCTGAGTCTTAATATCAACCTATAATTTACATATTTTACATTTTATTATGAGTAACAATGAGTTGGACGTAATTCAAGGTAGCAACATGAGATCTTCAGTTGAGAAATGTTATGCAAATAAATAGTTGAAACTATATAGTTATATAGTTATATGGTTGAAAAGGGCCGCTGTTTTCAACATCTGGCCTCCACAGCTCCTCAAAGCTACACCCAGCAGAAGAGCTGATCACAAGCCCTGCTTGTCAGAGTCCCACCATACAGCCTTCTACTTCAAGCCCAGGTATGCCTGATCCAGAGATTCAGATCCACGGGTCAGAGCTACTACCACCTCTCCCTGTTCCCAGCTGATCATGAGGCATCCAGGAGGGAAGGCGGGTTCTAGCCCTGGTCTGACATTCCAGTAAAGCCTCGCAGTAAGTCAGAGGAACCCCCACACCATGAGGGCTACCATTTTCAATACCCGGACTCCCCAACACGTCAGAGCTCAACCCAGCAGAAATGTTGATCTTTCCCCCCCATCTCACATGGCCGCGCAGTTCATCAATAAATAACTCGAGACGAGAGTCTACTACAGGAGTATCCCACCCTCACAGCAGAGCCTGGCAAGCTACCCGTGTTGTATTTGATATGCCAAAAACCAGTAACAATTATAGACCTCATTCCCATGACCTGAAGAAATGGTTTGAGGCTCTTCATGTTCCTGGAGCAAGCAGATGCCCTTGGGCTACACTAGCATGTGACAGGACATATGGAGATATTACTGGTGCCTCCTCCAGCAAATTGATGAACAACAGGAAGGCAAGTGATACAAGTGAAGTGATGGATAGTTACAAAATGTCCTCTGATTCACTACTTGGCTTCTCAAAGCCTGAAACTCTATTTTACCCTTCAAAAAGTTTTGCCAACTTTGCTGAGTCCTAAGATCAACCTATAATTTACATATTTTACATTTTATTATGAGTAACAATGAGTTGGACATATTTCACTGGTAACAACTTGAGATCTTCAGTTGAGAAATGTTATGCCAGTTTATACCATAAGGTTTGAAAATAAAATCATGGAATTTGTGGTTTTTCTTGTATATTCTTGTTGGGCGCCACTGACTCCGCCCACTGCCACTTTGCCTTCCCACGCATGCGCAGGGTCCTGTGTCCCGTGCGCGCGCAGGGTCCTGTGTACCAGGCGTTAGGGTCCTGTGTCCCACACATGCGCAGGGTCCTGTGCCCCACGCATGCGCAGAGTCCCTGGCGTGGTGTGATTGGGCTTTGTCCAATCACGGCATGTTTCGTCAGCTCATACGAGCTTGTACGACCTGTGCCAGGCAATGGGAAGTGGACACGTCGAATCACACCACCTGTGCCAGGCAATGGGAAGTGGACACGCCGAATCACACCACCTGTGCCAGCCAATGGGAAGTGGACACGCCAAACCACACCATTCGCGCCAGCCAATGGGAAACGGACATGCCAAATAGCACTGGCATGTCTTGAAATGCAGCTTGCACAAAGGGTCTGGGTCCTTTCGCCATCCCAAATATGAAACTAAAAAGAGCTCCAGTAAAGCGTGTTCTAAGAAGAATCCTGTTGTGGTCGTTCTTCACTGCGGGCTGTCGAGGGGGTCCCACATATTCTGTTCATTTTTTTCCTATAATAAAACAGTAATATTTTTTCAACTTTTGAAATGAATCAATTAAATGTAATCCATAGTCTGGAAGGGAAGGAAAAGAGAAAGAGAGAGAAAGGGAAAGAAATAAAGAACCTGCCATGAAGGAGGGCTGGGGAGGGGGAGGGAACCAGGGACATTGGTGGTGGGAGATGGGCACTGGTGATGGGATGGGTGCTGGAACACTGAATTACCAAAACCCAAATATGAACTTTTTGATTGTATATTTTTGTAATTGTAAAAATAAAAATTAAAAAAATGTCTCTCTTGGTCTTCACCTCTTTTAAAATATGCTCAATTTGGAAAGCAGCAGAGCAGCAGACCAGAGGCAGGCCTCCGGCAGGCCCCAGAACTACTGCAACCAGGAGTTAAGGGAAAAAAATCCGAAACTACTACTTCCAGAATTATGAGCAACAGAGGAAATAACTTTAAACCTTTGCACACCAGGATGCCTCCCCTCAGGTATCCTCCCTGGAGGTGTGGCTGGCCAGGCACATATTAATACAAAAAGCAGAAAATTCAATACCAAGAGGAAGGTAGCATCCTTGAAGAGGTAAGAGGAGAACACAACCTGCTAAGCATATCCAGAGTTCTCCCTGACAGTTAGGAGGAAATAGTGCCCCAGAAGAATCCACCCCTGGACTACATGGAAAAAAAAACAGAGATTCCCACCTTGAATAGCAGATGAGGAAAACAACCCTAAAGAATCAAAAAGAATACACACATAAATAATCTCTCTGACAGAGAATTCAGAGAAGAAATGGTGAGAATGTTTAATGAGCTTAATAACAAAGTGGAACAGATGTTCCATAAAATACAAGAGGGCATAAATGAATCAGTGGAAAGGGCAGTCAATAAATTACAGGAGGAAATGAAAACATGAATGAGAGCACTACAAACAGAAATATCATCAATAGAAAACTCAGTAGATGAAATGAAAAACACAATGGGGGCTCTCAGCAGCAGGATGATAGCAGTGGAAGACAGAACAGTGAGAATGAGGATGAGCTGCAGAAAGCACTTAGGGAAAAGCAACAGAGAAAAAAACACCCAAACATGGATCAGCATCAGAACAGAGAACATTGCGATGAATCCAAGAGGAACATAAGAATCATTGAAGTCCCAGAGGAAGAGGAAGGCAACCCCAAAGATAAAAAATCCCTACAGTTAAAAAAAATCCTTGAAGAAAAGTTCCCAGAGTTAAAGAACACAGGCATCCATATCCAAGAAGCCCTAAGGACACCAGCAAAAGAGACCCCAATGAAAAGACTCCAAGAAACATCCTAGTCAGAATAATGGATGCCATAGACAGATATACAATTCTTCAAGCAGTGAAATCAAAGAAGAAAATTTTATACAAAGGAGCATTGTTAATGAGAGATTTTTGTTGGTTGGAGGCACAGAGATGAGACTTCAGGAACAAGATGTATTTCCATTAATTTTTAATAATCACCAGCCAGAGGGACAGCAGAACATCTTGGCAGCTAACTGACAGCTTATACAAGGACCCCAACTCTCTTATATATCCACAGTATAAAAGGACAATACCACTTAGAGTTAAGTTTGCATAGTTTACATTACAAAGACATTCCACATTTTTAGCATAAGATATAAGGATGATAGGAAGGAGACAAACAGGAGCCAAACACCTGCAGGTGGTGCTATTGAGGTGAGTAGAGATAAGCAAAAGATTGTGTCACAGTATACTAATTCAGCCTTCCTGATTACCCCCAGATGGCAAGGTCTTGTCAGACATTGAAGTAACAGAAACATAAGAAAAACCTGCTTGCTGTCTGCACTTCAAGCAGCGTCCATTAGACTCCATCTTAGGCTAGTTACAGCCAACAAGGAGATGTGACTCATTGAAATGACCTAGGATAGCAGTGTATGTGTATATGAAATCTTGAAAACAGTCTCACTAGGGAATTCTACATACTAACGCTATTGGGAGACAGTCTGCCAGAAAACTCTGTATATCTGTTAACAGGCAGTATCCATCAGACTTTAGCATATCCTTTGATCTGCTTTCTGTCAACAGAGCATCCATTTGACTTTTAGCAGCCCTATCAGAACAGACCATCCAAGCTCGAAGGCAGTAGTGGGCTGTAGTGAAAAGAATCAATGAAATGAAGGCCTTCCCAAGAATTCTTTACCTGGCTAACTCACATTTGAAGGACAGATACACAGATTCATGGATTAAAAATACAGCTTAGGAACTTCAGATACTCAAAACCAACTTTAAGGAAGGTTTGAAAAAGCTACCCTAAGACAAGACAAAACCCAATAGAACAACAAACTTATACAGAAAGATAATACAAAATGCTATGACAATAATCTCCTTCAATGTCATCAGTGTAAATGCACCAGTTAGAGACACAGAGTGGCAAAATTGATCATAAAATTGAACTGAAAAGAATTTTCAGTCTTTAACTGAAAAACAATCTTTCACTAAAACATCCCTCCAAAAAGGTTGAGAAGGCCATACTAATATCTGACAACATAGACTTCAGGCTGAAGAAGGTTATAAGGGACAGTGAAGGTCACTTCTTAATAATGATCACTGTATCACTGTCTTCCCGTTCATTGTCGATTTGCTCAAGCGGGCACCAGTAACATCTCCATATGTCCTGTCTCATACAAGTAGAGCCCAAGGGCACCTGCTTGCTCCAAGAACATAAAGAGCCTCAAACCATTCCATCAGGTCATGGGAATGAGGTCTATAATTGTTACTGGTATCTGGCATATCAAATTTGACACGGGTAGCTTGCTAGGCTCTGCCATGAGGGTAGTATACTCTTGTAGTCATCTCAAAATCCAGCATTTATTGATGAACCACGCCCATGTCTGTCTCTCTTAGCAGAACTTAATAATGATGGGATACATATATCAGGAAGAAATTGCACTCCTAAACATATGTGCACTTCAAGCATTCATCAGAAAAGAAGAAAGGGCCACCACTAGCAATCTGACTTCATTACTTAGAAAGCAATCAGCAAAAGAAGCCTAACCCACACAGAAAGAAAGAAATAATAAAATGTAGAGTGGAAATCAATGAGCTGGAATCCCAAAAAAAACAATCCAGAAGATAATGAAACCAAGAACAGGTTCTTTGTATAAATAAACAAGATTGACAAATCACTTGCAAGGATTGTAAATAAAGGGAAAGAGAAACCAAATAAGTAGAATCAGAAATGAAAAAGGGGGACAATGCAACAGAAAACAAAGAAATTCAAAAGATCATCAGATTTAATTTGAGAGTCTGTATACCATAAAACAAGAGAACCTAGAAGAAATGGACAAATTCCTCAATTCCTACAGTCTTCCAAGGTTGCACGAAGAAGATTTGGGTTATGTCTCGCCTTATAGTAAATCTTTCAGTCCTTCTTTTAAGGTTGGTTTTGATTTTACAAAGTTCCTAAGCTGTTGTTTATCCAAGAAGTTGTATATCTGTCCTTCAAATCTGAGTGAGAGTTTAGCTGGATAAAGAATTCTTGCTGAGGCATTCATTTCATTAATTTTTTTTACTATATCCCACCACTGCCTTCGGGCTTGGAGAGTGTCTTCTGAGAAGTCTGCTGAAAGTCGAATGGTTGCTCTTTGTATACAATTTCCTTCTTTGATCTTGCTGCCTGAAGAATTATGTCTCTGTCTATGACATTCATTACTTTGACTAGGATGTGTCTTGGGGTCTTTCTATTGGGGTCTCTTCTTGCTGGTACGCCGTCGGGCTTCTTGGATCTGGATGCCTTCATCCTTTAACTCGGGGAACTTTTCAGCCAGGATGTTTTAAACTGTTTTAATTTCCTTGGGGTTACTTTCCTGTCCCTCTGGGACTCCAATATTTTATGTTGTTCCGCCTGGCTTCATCCCATTGTTCTCTGTTCCATTGCTGGTCTTTTTTCCATTTTATGTAGTTCTCTGAGTGCTTTCTGCAGCTCATCTTCAGTCTCACTGATTCTCTCTTCCGCTGCTGTCATCCTACTGTTGAGAGCCCCTATTGTGTTTTTCATTTCATCTACTGAGTTTTTAAGAGATGATATTTCTATTTGCATGGTTCTCATTTCTGCTCTCATTTCCTCCCATAATTTATTGACTGCCCTTTCAACTGCTTCATTTATGTTCTCCTGTATTTTATTGGACATCTGCTCCATTTTTTCATTGAGCTCCTTAAGCATCCTACCAATTTCTTCTCTAAATTCATTGTCAGAGAGATCATGCACATCTGCATTCTTTTTTGAGTCTTCAGGGTTGATTCATTCATCTGTTCTTAGAACTGGGGATCTGTGTTGTTTCCCCATGGTGTTGCGGTGCTCAGGGATAGATTCCTCTAGTGTACTGTTTCTTTTTTCTTGAGGGTATTACTTCCCTTGGTGTTGAATTTCTAGTACTTGTATTAATAAGCGGCCGCGTGAGCAGCCGCCCACCAGGCCAGCCGCACACCCCAGGGAGAGTACCTGAGATGGACAGAGGCCAGTGTGAGAGTTCAAAATGTCCGTTTACTTCCGCTTCTGCTCGGACTTCTGGGGTTGTAGTTTCACCTTCTGCCGAGGCCTGGGGCTCTACCACGACCCCAGGCATCCGCCCAGCCAGCCGCACACCCCAGGGAGAGTAACTGAGGCGGACACAGGCTGGTGTGAGAGTTCAGATTTCTAATACCTCAACAAACCTATCACCATTGAGGAAGTTAAATCAGTAATCAAAAGTCTTCTCAAACACAAAAGCCCAGGTCCAGACGGATTCACCAGCGAATTCTTCCAAACCTTAAAAGAGGACCTACTGCCAGTTCTTTTCAAGCTTTTTTCAGGAAATAGAAGAAACAGATACACTCCCAAAAGTTTGTATGAGGCACATATCACCCTGATACCCAAGCAGAGAGAGATATGTCACAAGAAAGGAAAACTATAGCCTAGTCTCCCTGATGAAAACAGTTTCTAAGAACTTCAATAAAATAGCAGCAATAGAATCCATAGAATCATCAAAAAGATTATATACCATGACCAACTAGTATTCCTCCTGGGAATGCAGGATGGTTCAACATATGCAAGTCAACCATCATAATACATTGAGTCTTAAGAGGAAAAATAAAACTATATGATCATATCAATCGATGCAGAGAAAGCATTTGACAAGACCCAACAGCAATTCATGATAAAAACTCTCCATAAAATAGGCATTGAAGAGTTTTCCTCAATATTGTCAAAGCCATCTACTACAAGGCCACAGCAAACATCATTCTCAATGTGGAATAACTGAAAGCCTTCACCTTAAGATTGGGGACAACAAGGCTGCCAACTCTAACCACTTCCATTCAATATAGTACTGGAAGTACTTGCCACAGAAATCAGGGAAGAAAAGATATTAAGGGTATTCTTCCTTTCCTAAGGAAAGGAAGAAGTCAAGTTGTCACTATTTGCAGATGACATGCTATTATACCTAGAACCCTAAACTCTATATGCAAATAAGGAAAGAGTAGAAAAAATATTAAAGAAACAATCCTCCCATTCACAATTGCACCACAGAAAATCAAATGCCTTAATATCCTGAACTAAACTCTCAAATATACGATCACTTAATCTTCAATAAAGGAGCAAAAAATATTAAGTGGAGCAAAGAAAGACTCTTCAACAAGTGGTGCTGGGAAAACTGGGTAGTGTAAAAAATTGAACTTAGACCACCTTCTAATGCCATGCACAAAATTTGGATCAAAATGGATTTAAGATCTCAACATCAGACATGAATCTATAAGGTACATTGAAGAAAACATAGGAAAAAATGCTTTATGACATTGAGGCTTAAGGCAATTTCAGAGACGAAAACCACTGACAAAACAAAGAGAAGCAAAATAAACAAATGGGATTATATAAAACTGAAAAGCTTCTACAGCTCAAAAGAAATGGTGACCAAGATACAGAGACAAGCCACAAATTGGAAAGAATATTCACCCAAAGCCCATCTTCTAAAGGGTTAAAACCATGATATATCAGCCACTGGTAGAACTTGAAAGAAGAAAATTGACAACCCCATCAAAAACTGGGGAGAAGAAATGAACATAAACTTCCAAAAAAAAGAAATGCAAATGGTCAAAAACCATATGAAAAAGTGCTCTTCTTCATTAATCATCAGGGTGATGCATCAACACAAGAATGAAATATCACGTCAAACCACAGAGACTGGCATACATCCAAAAGAGCAAGAACAACCAGTGCTGGAATGGATGCAGGGGGGAAAGGGACTCTCATCCACTGTTTGTGGAATTGCCAACTAGTCCAGCCCTTTTGGAAAACAATACGGACCTTCTTTCAAAATCTAGATATTTAGCTTCCATTTGACCCAGCAATACAACTCCTAAGGATATATCCTGGAGTCCCAAAAACAACAGGAGAAACACTATCAACACTTCTATATTAATCACAGCTCTATTCACAATAGACAGAATCTGGAAACAACCTAAGTGACCTAAAACAGAAGACTGGCTAAAGCAACTATGGTACACCTACACAATGGAATACTATGCAGCTGTCAGAAAATAAGATGTTATGGAATTTACCTGGAATAAATGAACATGGAGACTATCATGCTGAGTTAAATTAGTCAGAAAGAAAAGGACAGATGTAGAATGACTGCATTCATTAATGGGATATAATATGTACCAGTATTTTTCTAATTGTGGGAAATGGTAACGTCAGGCCAGAAGTCAGCATTGAATATAAACAGAGACTTACATGATAAACCTTAAGTGACAGTAGGGCACGTCACAATGCGTAAGAGAAGAGAGATTGAGAGAGAGAGAGAGAGCGAGGGAGAGACAGAGAGAGAGGAAAATAAAAAGTGCCTGCTATAGATGCAGGCTGGGGGTGGGGGAGTGTCAGGGAATATGGGGACATTGGTTGTGGGAATGGGGCACTGATGGAGGGACAGGTGCTGAAACACTTTATGACTGAGATTCAATTATGAATATCTTTGTAATCATATATCTCACGGTGGTATAATAAAAATATAAAAAATTACATTCAATTTTGGTCTTACCAAGGTGGGGTGTTTGGTGTGGATAGTTGTGGGAGGAGGTGGTTGGGAGGTGACCTGAGACAACAGTAGAGGCAAGTGGGCACTCCTGAGGGGGTCAGTGTAAGGACATTTTCTCATGAAGCCCTACTGTTAGCAGTATTTTAAATTATGGTGCTTCAAATATTCATATAAATTACATATCTATCTATCTATCTCTATATGTATATATTACATACATACAGATTCTAGTTTCTCTAGAAACTAGAATTCATATACATTACAAATCTATCTATCACTATCACTATCTTCCTGTTAATCACCTATTTGCTAGAGCAGGCAACAGTAATACTCCATATGTCCTGTCTCATGCTAGTAGAACCCAAAGGCATCCGCTTGCTCCAGGAACATCACTGTATCACTGTCTTCCCGTTCATCATAAATTTGCTCGAGTGGGCACCAGTAACATCTTCATATGTCCTGTCTCATGTAAGTAGAGCCCAAGGGCACCTGCTTGTTCCAGGAACATAATGAGCCTCAAGTCATTCCATCAAGTCATGGGAATGAAGTCTATTATTGTTACTGGTATTTGGCATATCAAATACAACACGGGTAGCTTGCCAGGCTCTGCCGTGCTGGTAGCATCTCACCATAGGGACATTAAGTCCTTATCTAGGGATTATAGGATGTTGTTACAGGTTGAGCCTCTGTGTTCATGTTTCGTTAGTTGAGCTTGGTTGACTTCTAGGTTACATCCCATTCAATCTGGTGGCTACTATTGGATTGTAAGCACTGTGAAGTTTGGAGAAAATCCAGAATTTTTAACCGGGCAGTCTAGCTGGTGTTAAATTTTTAACCAGGTTGTATCTGAGAAATTTTTTGCAACAGGTTGACCTTCAAGATTTATTTGAGTCTCTGAAACAAGACCAGTAGATGAACTTTCACGGCGGTGGAAGTGGTTTGTGGGTGGCACTGACTGAAAAAATCACCAGAAGCCGTTCCTGACTTGCATCATGGGACTGACTGCTCTGCCCCCTTGGGGACAGAGGTCTGTGGAGAAAGCACGTCCTCGTGGACGACTGGTGTCCACTGCTGTGGACTGAGTGTTTTCCAAGAAGTCTTGAACAAGCTTGTTTGCTTAACTGAAGAGCTTTATTACCCTGCAGGCTTTGCCAAGCCTGAGAGCAAGGGTCTCGTTGCAAAGAACGGCCCGACTCTGAGTCCATTGAAAGTCTGGAAACATTTACTACGTTCTGCTTGGCTACATCAATCCACTTTCTCATTAGCTAAAGCAAGCAAGCAAGCACAATTTCAGTACAGAAGTCAGATGTTAAATAGTTCGCTTTGATCGCTTAATCCAAGTATCAGTTTTCCTCTTTCCGGCAGCTGGAGAGAGCAATGTATGATGTCTCTGCAGGTTGTGTTCGGGTACCCTGGTCAAGGGCACTTCACTCTGCTTCCCAGCTACCTTCCCAGCAGTCACCTGCTTTTCTGCTAACTTTGGGCCACTTCAACACACCACAAGGACGAGAGACGGAACCTCCAGCTTCGAGCTTCCTCCCTGCACCACTCTCTCTGCTTGATGTCAGGCATCAGCCCACCCTCCCTCTTCTTCCTTCCAGATCCTGCCCCTCTGCAGATCTGTCTGCAAAAAGCCCCCGCTCTTCTCTGGTGGAAAGAAACACTTCCAGAGGAAAACTTCAGGGACAAATGAATGTCAAGAAAGATGGAAATTCTTTAAAGCCAGGAATGAATGGGAAACACATGGCTTGGGAGGTGGGCAGCAGGGCATAGCTATCTGTGGAAGCCTCTGGGCACAGGCAAACTCTTCAGGCTCTCAGCAGTGAGGCCAGTGCCCGCAGCTTCTGAAGTGACCACCCAGGCACCAATTGCCAGCCTTGGGCTGAGACGAACAATGAGAGCAGAGAACATCTGTGTGGCTCATGGGGTCTTCTCTCTCTCTCTCTCTCTCTCTCTCTCTCTCTCTCTCTCTTGCTTTTTTGGGTCATACCTAGCAATAATCAGGGGTTACTCCTGGCTCTGCACTCAGGAATTACTCCTGGCATTGCATGGGGGACCATATGGGATGCTGGGAATTGAACCTGGGTTGTTTGAATGCAAGGCAAATGCCTTCCCACTGTGCTATCGCACCAGCCCGGCTCATGGGTCTTCTTGGCCCCTAAGCTTATACTGGCAGAGACTAGGGCTGTGTGTTCTAGTGAAAGGCCCTGTGTGCCCCCTGGTCTCGATCACAGTCAACCTGTCAGGAGGCCCCAGGCCCCCTTCACACCCTAAGTATCTCTGTCTTGGAATCTGTTTTAGCTGGTAAAAAGCAGTGCAATGCTCCAGGAACAAAAAGAGCCTCAAACCATTATATTAGGTCACGGGAATGACCTAATATAAATGTTACTGGTATTTGGCATATCAAATACTACACAAGCAGCTTGCTAGGCTTCTGTGCTGGTGGCATACTGTTGTAGTCATCTCTAAATAAAGCATTTATTGATAAACCGCGCAGCCGCTAAGCGGCCACGCGAGCCGGGTGTGATAGTCTGGTCTGCTGGGTGGAGTTGTGATGAGAGGGAAGTCCGGATGTGGAAAATGGCAGGCCCCATGGAATAGGGGGTGGTCCGGCTTGTTGTGAGGCTCTGCCGGGTGGCAGGCCAGGGCTAGAACCCACCATGCCTCCCGGGCACCTCATGAGCAGCTGGGCACAGGGAGAGCAAGTAGCAGCTCTGCCCCATGTCTGAGAGTCTCTGGTTCAGCATACCTGGGCCGGATTGGAAAAAAAAAACTGCTGCAGGGTGGCTGTCGATGATCCGGGCTTTGATAGTTTTTTCTGCTGAGTGGAGTTGTCTATAGATATATATCTATCTATATATATTTATATATTACATAAATACAGATTCTAGTTTCTCTGAAAAAATCAATGTGAGAGGATTGTTTGGAAGCAGCAAATCTGAAATAGAATGAGGGTTCTGCTTTACGATCTCAGTTACTGCTTTTAATAATCCTAATAAGTATGACTTGGAGAAGGAGCAGAACATATTCTAAACTAATTGTTTTTCTGTAGGTAGAGTCATAACAAGTACTATATTATTGGTTGTATAATTACTTGACAAGTCTGCAATCTAGGTAGAGGAAGTGATCTATAAAGAAAGTTTTTACTTGTAGTTTGTCCTAAATAATGGTTTAATTAAATGCCAATAGCTGTAAGGGTACACACACAGTTGGGAAGACTTAAAATTCTTTAACAAAGAACATTCACAAGTTTTCTTAGATAAAAAATTCTCCTAAAATCTGTAATATGCTACTAATGCCCATTATTAATCCATGAATGGGTTGTATAGGTATATACTGTTTCCCTAAATTTCTTGATGTTTATATTTGTTTCCTAAATTTCTTGATGTTTAATCTTTGTCTTTGATAAGTATATAGTACAGTTTCACTCCTGACAAGTGTACCTACTACAATATAACCACCCCAAAGATCTAATTAACATCAACCAATTGACATCCTAGCCCTGTTCCTCTAGTACCCTAATAATCAATTTCTAAAGGTTTCTTTCTTTTTCCTTTGTTTTATTTCACTGTCTTTTAAAGGGGGATGAAAATCCTCCCAAGTGACATGGGGGGGTGTTCTTCCAAATAGCAGGTGGTGGGAAATTCTGTAGCACCAAGAAGACTGTGCTGCTAACATTGAATTGGGGTCATTTGCATGCAAGGCATGTGCCTAAACCTCTGTTCTATCTTCCAGACACTTTTTTATTTCCTTATATTTTACTTTTGAATTAAATTATATGATTTTAATAAATATCAAACTAACTAGTGAAAGTAAAATTGTGCTTTAGGCAACACATTTTGAAAAACAATAGTTTTATTTTTTTGCTTTTTCCTACTCTAGAAGTTTTCTCTGGTTAGTGAATTAGAATGAGCTTATTAGTGCTGGAGTACCATTTCTCTTGGATATTGCAGAATAATATTTATAAATCTCCATTCTCTCAATCCCTGTTCTTATTATAGATTCCATGCAAACCACAAGATTTCTGTGCGCATTCATATTTTATCATTCTTCTGTTTTCCAACACAATTTTGTAACCCATAAAATTTTCAAGTTGACAAATTATTCCACCTTGCTTTTCTTCTTGGTTTAACTATCTCCTACAGCTTCAAGGAGCTATCTTAATCTAATCTGCCAGCTCTCTCTAAATCACAGTGTAAAATAGTGACAGTTAATTCCCACAAAGGTGGTGAGAGCTTTCACTTAGATCTCAGAACACTTCAGTAAACCATATTTAAATGTGGAGGTTTATAACACCTGCATGATGGTGTAAACATTTTCGTATTTTTTCCTCAATACAATGAATTGTCCAATATAGAGAACTCTTATTTTTGAGGTTCTATTTTATGTTCTACTCAAGAATGGTCCAAAACAGCATTATGGTGATAAAAAATATTCAGATAAAGAGAAAGTTTCTGAATTTTCTTTTCTTAAAAACATTCTAAATAAAGATCAGTCTTAACTGCCTCAACAACCTGGGCAAGGTTTATCCCACATAGTATGAGGTAAAAATCAGCGTTCTTTGTTTATAGCAAGATTCCATAAAACGACAGCAATTTGTTTGTGCACATCAATTTCTCTTTATGGATGGGCAGCTTGTCCCTATAATCAGATCTGTCAGCTCTTTGCAAAGGAACTGGAAAGTAGTCTTATTCATGTGGAAATCTAATAGGGACTAGTTGTCATTCCCTCTTGGAGGCACAGCCTAAAGCTGTCTAGGTGGTGTCCTCTCTCCTGCTGTTTTGGTGGGTTGGTCCCTGTCTGAAGAGAAGCTGCTGAACTGGGCCACTTTGCTCACGAGTGTAGAATTCTTAGTTCTACCCAATGTGGTCCCTCTCTTGACTGAAATTTTAAAAATGTCAAATCTGCCAGAACTTAATATAGATTCTGCCATTATATTTCACAAAAAGGAAAGACAATTTATTGAAAGTAAGCTGTGTATTGATCACGATCACGATCACGATCACGATCTTCCCGTTGATCATCTATTTGCTAGAGCGGGCACCAGTAATATCTCCATATGTCCTGTCTCATGCCAGTAGAGCCAGGGGCATCGGCTTGCTACAGGAACATAAAGAGCCTCAAACCATTATATTAGGTCATGGGAATGACCTAATATAATTGTTACTGGAATTTGGCATATCATATACAACATGAGAAGCTTGCCAGGCTTCTCAAGCTTGCCAGGCTTCTCAAGCAAACTCTTTTAAACACCTCCAAATAAAGCATTTATTGATGAACCGCGCGGCCGCTTGCTGTGCAAGCCGGGCTGTGATGGGCTGGTCTGCTGGGTGGAGTTCTGACGAGAGGGAAGTCCACAAGTGGAAAATGGCGGCGCCCGTGGAGTGAGGAGGGGTGGTCTGGCTTGTTGTGAGGCTCTGCCGAGGTGGTGGGCCAGGGCTAGAACCCGCCATGCCTCCCGACTGCCTCATGAACGGCTGTGCACAGGGAGAGCAAGGAACAGCTCTGCCCCATGTGTGAGAGTCTCTGGACCAGCATACCTGGGCCGGATTGAGGAAAAAAGCTGCGGCAGGGTGGGTGTCGGTGATCCGTGCTGTGATGGGCTGGTCTGTGATGGGATGTGTATTGATAACATATCATTATCATCTGTAACAGCAGTACAACATGTAACAATTCATGTTATACTGAATTGTGTTCCTAAATTTCTATCATGTAGATTAAATATTTAACAAGTGACAAAGGTAAGATTTAAAAAGAAAACATTCACCCTTTATATCAACCAATCAATCAACATTAGATGCCAGTTAATTGACTTATAAGTTTTGACTTTTCAGCTCCAGTACTTTACACCTCGGGTTATTTTTGTAGCACTCACATTTTGTAGAGATAAGATGTCAGATTTCTAGCTTTTAGTGCAACTGTTTGGTATATAAATTCCTGCTCACACAGCTGTTAAATATTGAAAGATTTTATATGTTAAATGAAATAGATTTTCAAAGTAAATTAAATCCCTGAATGAAGGTGGGTGTATCTTTTCACATGACATACCAAATATTAAAAGAGATGTGTATATAAGCAAATCTTGAGGAAATAAACTGAATTGTATATGAAACAACTGTTTTATGGTTGCAACCATACTGTCTTTCTCAATTGTGTCAAAATAGATTCAGTACAAATTCAAAGATAGAAAGCAAATAGATTTTTAAAATATAGTAATTCTGAGATAGTTGACCATTTATGAGAAAAAAAATAATATTAATTCAGAACTGAAAGCAGCCAAATTCTTTATTCATTTTCTCCAACCAGGAAAGAAGAATGAGATTGATATAATATCTAAAAAGTAATCATAGAATTTTAATTACATGACTTTGGTTATGATTGATTGAATGACAGAAATTTCATATGTTTTTAAATATTGAACGCTATATTCTTCTATTATCTCATAGTGACTATTACATTTTTAAATGTCTTAATCTTATATACCTTCTTTCTTTCTCTGTTATCTTTTCTATGTAGCAAAAGTGAGGGAAACTTAGCAGAGAGGAAGAATAGAATACTTATGCTATTTTATATTTTACCTTAGTGCAGTAGTAATTCTGATTGTGTTTCACATATATACATTATATGGAATGTTTTCTTATGTATTTATAGCTCACAATTAATATCCCATTTAATCAGATTTATGTATATAACTGAGTTTAAATCTTTTCTCATATTCCATATCATTATGAAATATAGATACTCAGTCACTTAAAAAGTTTTGTGATATATACTCAGTGAAATGTGAGGTAATTAATAGGAGCAAGGCATGTAGAATAGAGGCCAAAAGGAGAATTTTCTCAGATATATCTTGCTGCTAGGTATTTGAAAGGTAAACTGTACTAAGGTAAAAATAACTGAACCCTTTAAACCTTTCAAAGAAGAAAAACATTATGAAAATATATTCTCTCTGATTTAGATGAAAATGAATATAATTAAAATTGAGGCAAGAACTTGAGGTAAAATGATAAGAGCCAATAAGACACAAATGAGAGATCACTGAGGTTATAAATTTGATGATTGGAAAAAAAGAAAAAATAGGAAGATTTCAACCAAATGGTATTTCCAGTGAGGGGAATAGTTTAGATAAAAGGTTGGCTGATTATAACTTATAGGCAAAAGTAGCTGATCTTTGCTTGGACTCCAGCATTCATTTTTTTTACTTCAAGGCATTAATAAAAAACTAAAGATATATGAGCTAGAAGTCAGTGTCTTATTTATTGTCTGGTCCATTACAGAAAATTCTTTTGACCTTTGTCAAGTATAGGTTTATTAAAATTGACTGTGATGATGAAAATATTCTGTACCTACACTGATCAATGCAATAGTCAGAAGTCACATGTGGCAAAGTGTTTGAAGAACTGAATTTATAAATTTATGTAATTTTAATTAATTGTAATTTATTGTCCCAGGTGGCTGGTAAGAATTATATTGAGTAACATGGTTGTCCAACTGTGAAAATGAGTATTATTTTATATAGAAGCAAAGAATACAGACTAATTCATACTCCATATTTTATTTTGGCAGTTCTGCATGTTAGTGCTACCATATACTGGGGTGACAATGCATTAAACTTAGAGTGAAGGGTCATACTTAGAGGCTTCAAAACTATCTTGAAAATGGCATGTGGCAGGAGAACAACTCTTTGGAGTATTTACATCCCAGTAATTTAATATAAATTATAGTAGAGAACTAGAATATTTCTACTTCCAAGAAATACACTAAAGATCCAGAATATGCTAATATTCCAAGTATTGTGCTAAGAATTCAACTTGTAGAAGTGGAAAGTAGGTCAGTGTTCAGACTGCACCAACAGAGAATATTGAATTTCAGACCAAGAGTGAATCAAAATCAGGAATATGCACCACAAAGAATACAGAATCATGACCCATGTTTGCTGAAATAAGGTTGACAGAAGAATGATGTATACATAGGCCTCTCAAGACAGTTAAGAAATAGGGTTGTGTCCCTTCTTTCTGGAGCGTGAGCTTTCTGTAAAAGAGGTAGTGCTAGGGAATAGAGAGATTTTAGTGCCTAAGATTCTGGCATATAGAAGACTCACAAATATCTGAGAGGTATGTGGGGTTAGCAAGACTCAACATGCCCCATTCAAATATTTGGAATAAAGCTAAAAGGCATATGTGTTTTGTTTCAATCCTTACATTTTCTTAACTGTCAGTTTTTAGCATTTCACTTGTCATTTGTCTTCCCATTGTTCATTGATTTGCTTGAGTGGTGCCAGTAAAATCTCCATTCATTGGGAATGAGGTCCATTATTGTTACTGTTTTGAGCATGTTGAAAACACCATGGATAGCTAGCCAGGCTCTGCCGTGGCTCTGGGTATATTCCAGGGGGCCAAGGCTTTTTCTATGCCAGACCATCAACCATCCAGGGCCCATGGGGCAGAGCTCTGGGGGTGTAGACAAACCTGTCTCCTGTCTGCCACCTGCTGACACAGCTGGGCACTGAAGCCACACCTGCAACACCTTGAGGGTCAGTGAAGCAAAGAAATTTACTCAATGATAATAATGCCTATTCTATTTTGAATGGCAGAAGTTAAAACTATATGGAACCATCTTTCTAATGATTTTTTAGAGATGATGAAGCAGGCCAAATAGGGTAAGATAACTTTTCTAAAAACTCAGATTTCATGTCAAAGGTTGGATGGTGTCTATAAAAAAAACCTCTCAGATTTCTACCTATAATGACAGAACATTAATGGAATATTAGAATTTTACTATTTGTTAGCTGGAAAATTCCCATAGCCGGCAGGTCTTGCTCTGTGATGCAGAAAGTATCAGAGGTTCTGGGGTGCCTGGAAAGTCAGTTTACTTTTCCAATCCAAGAGAAAAACAGACATTAGTTGGAGAAACACAGACTGACTTGTCATGAAGGTGGCAAGGCAGATTTCTCACAATGGTGATTCTTGCAACTGGCTTTTAATGTTCCCTGTTTCTTGAATGGGAACAGGTTGTGATGATATTGGGTCTCAATTTGTTACTTTGTCCTTAGAAAGTAAATGAAGGAGAGAAATGTTAGAGTTCAAAAAGCCTTTGTTCAGCTTCCTACCTTGAGACTGGAGCTGTAATGTCTAAAGCCCTGCCCAAACAATAAAGGACCCTGCACTGTTTCTCTATGAATGATATAGGGTAATAAATGTATTGCTCATTGCTCGTTTTCCAAACATTACTTCTAATTTTATGAAATAATGCATAATCATTTCAATGTGTATTTTACTTTTAATATTTAAAATGCATACAGAGCTTCTAAGCTGATAGCACAGCATGGAAATCACCTTCCTAATTATGCTAAGTCACAATCTTCCTTCTGGAAAAAATATGTATGTACAAACACCTCAGAAGTTCAAAGTCTATTTCTTTTTAGATATTCTCTGGAATGCAGCACTGATAAATTCAAAGCAAATTATCAAAACCAGTTAGCAATTCTCCATCTTTTATAATCGATACCTAGGGAAACCATTTAAAGCTATTTTGGAAATGTAAATATCCTGAGACGCACACAAACCAGCCCCCTTCATATCATTACCGATAACTCAAGTTAGATGTATGACTTGCGTGTTGCTGTCTGCCTTGCAGACAGATTCTGTATTGCAAGGCAAGTCACATCTTTACCAACATTATAGCTGCTCTGTCACTGTGGCAGTGTCAGACTGACACCTCCCATATGCTTGTATTTATCTCCCCCTTTTAACAAACAGTTGGAATTGAGGTGGTGGGGGTGGGGAAATGAGGTGAAACATGACTGTCCAGACAGTTTACAACAAAGAAACATTTAAATAAAGGCAAATTGAGCATAAAAAGAAAGGTTTAAAAAAAACAAAGGTTAAAATACATAATCCAAGAATTCCTTAGAAGACTCTTTTCAGAGGAAAGAGCTCTGAAGCACTATTATAACATTATTGTTTATTACACTCTGTTTTTCTCATAACTAACTTATTTTGACTCAAAATTAAGACATTTTTAAAATGTTGCTTTTTTATCTTTATATATAGGGGATATATACCTGGTTCTTTGTCCTTTTAATGAATTTAATATTTCTTGGCACAAATAATTCAGTGGGAATCTTTTTATGTTAATAAATGTCATGTTTCATATGTAAATACATATGTAAATAAGAATTTAAATTGATCAAATTTTCATGGAAATATTTAAAGATATGTGAAGCTTTTAATACAACATATTATTTTGAAAACAAAGGATCTTTTCTCCTGTGTGCTAATTATTTGCTCAAAATTAAATCTGCTCTACAAAAGTACTAGAATATACTCACAGGAACTGAACACAGCTAGAAATCTTTACTTAATGGAATATTAAAAATTTTAATTTCTCATGTTCTTTTTCATAGAACAAAACATTTTCATAGAAGTCTAGAAGCCAGTTCTGTTTGTCTTTTAGAGACAAATTAAGAGTAAATGTTACTCTTCTTTTTACATATGTTTTTAATTTGCAAATTCCTTGTCTGTGTCTGTTAGCCATCATATGTGTATATATATTTTATATAATAATTATATTGTTTTAATATAAAAACCCAGTTGATAGTGGTTAAGGATTTGTTCTTCTGAACTCTAGTAACTTATTATAAAGATAATAATATCCTAGACTTTAGGTCAGTGATAAAGAGGTTTGAGAAATATTCCTTCCTTTTTAAAAGTTTTAGGGAAAAATATATTTGAGAAGAAATTCCAGCAAAATATTTTTTGTAAATATATTAAAATTTCTTTATCAGGAAGATTTTGTCCCCTGTAAGAAAATTCTGCTCAGATTATACTTGAATAATGAATATTGAGTGAGTATACTCAGATATCTATTGAATGTATATGTATGTGAACATAAATCACTAGTCTTCAATCTAATAGAAAAGCAATTTGGAGTTATGTCACTTTGTATTTGTGGCTATCAATATCCATTGTGAGCTAATTACTATAATCAGTTATATCTTGAGTTGATAAACCACTTGCATTCCTTATTAAACAAGTATATTTTCAGTGTGTAGTCTATAGAGACTAACTCTTGAGTTAATAAATTAGGATTAGTACTATTGTTGATTGAAAGCATGCAACCTAGAAATTTGTAGGAAAGAGATAAAATATTATTACTAATTTCAATACACTAAGATGAAATGCTACTTTGGTATTTTGTAATTTGTTCCTCTCCATCCTTCATACTCATCCACATCTATACTTTAAAAAAACTTGGATTAATTTAAGTTTAAGACATTTAAATTAAATTAAATTTTGACATTTAAATTAAATTTCTTGTATCTAATCAGTTTTCATATCAATACAATCAAATAATAATGATTTCTTATTCTGTATCTGAAAATATTAAAGGAAAAGTTTTCTTATGATTGAATTTTTAGGGGGCATGCTGACAGTACTCAGGGACTACTCCCAACTCAGTGATTGTCAGTAGATTACTCACAGTAGTTTTAGGGATGAACCAGGATTTCCTCTATGCAAAATTAGCATTCTATCAACCCCTGACTTGATGATTTATTCTTTCAAGTATTTATAAACATCCACCCAATATTATTTTTAGAAGCTAATCAACTAAAGTTATTTTATAATAAAAAACCATTTATCAGAAGCCCAAGGAGAGCTCCTGAGTTCAATGGACCACTTGCTTTTAATTGCATTCTGTAAGCCTCTAAGTAGAGGGTCCTTGAAAATTTATAAAATATTGTTTAGGTTTTTTGTTTGACACTGACCCTGAACCAAAGAGAAACTTGACTTTCAGGAACAGAAAGAGGAGGACTTCGCGAGTTTTCAAAACCATGGCATTTCTAACTGGATAGACATGGAGAGTATCATGCTGAATAAAATGAGTCAGAAGGAGAACAGATATAGAATGACCGTATTCATTTGTGGGATTAAAAAAAATAATGGTACAAGACTAATTTCCAAGACCAAACAAAATAGCATGATGACAAGTCAATGGTTGAATTCTACAAATGTGGGGGTGGGTGGAAGGTGGTAGGTACAATAGGAAGGGGCCAGTTTGACAACAGTAGTTGAAAATAGTAACACTAGACTAGAGCTGACTATTGAAAATAGGTAAAAGCATGATAACCCTTCAGTGAACCACAATGCAGAGAGAGAGAGAGAGAGGGTTGTGGAGGGTAGGGAGATGGGCACATCGGTTTTGGGAAATGTGCACTGGTGGAGGGATGAGTGTTGGCATACTTCATGACTGAAATCCAATTATGAACAGCTTTGTAATGTCCTATCTCACAGTTATTCCATTTTAAAAAGGGTGGCATTATAGACACTATTTAGTTATTTTGTTGATAAAGGAACTAAAAATAATGTTATTTAATATAAAGTCCTTGAAAGTGGAAAAAGCTCTTATGTAATGATAACTAATGCAATGTAAGAGTTATTTTAGCATGATGATAATGTTTTCCCTTTGCAGTTTTTAACAGTTTCATAGCTATTACTTATGTCAGCAAGTTGCATTTGATGACTTTCAAAATAATTTCAAACAGTTCATTACTTCTGTTCCCTTCTCAAAGAGTCAATTTCTATGTATTCAATGAAAGAGATTTCATTCCGTTAATTATTTTCCATTGTAACACAATTCCCACAGTTATCAAAGAGAACTCCTGAAGTCAGATTACTCTGTTCCTATTTTCTCACTCTCACTTTAATATCTAATCTCTTTATCTTCATCTCTTTCTCTTGCATCAGTTTCCTTTCCTTTGTCTTTGCCACACAAATACTTTCAAGGTCTCAAATCTTTGGCTAGATAGAGTTTTGGTTATCAGAAATGCACAGCAGTAGAGCAAGAACAACCTTCTCTCATCATCAACAGAATATACTGAGAGCCAAGATAAAATCTTAAATGTTACAGAATTAATTTATGAAAAATGGGTAAGTATATGAAATAAAACAAGGAGAGTAACTTCAACAAATGGTTCTAGGAAAACTGACTAGCCACCATGGGGAAAAATTATTTAAACTCCTGTATCACAAAAGTTGATTAAAAATGAACCTTAACTAAACTTAGAAATCTGTCACAATAAAATATGCTGAGGAAGGGACAGGAGAGATAGTACAGTGCACAAGGGGCTCTCCATACATGGTTCAATTCTTTGCAGTTCACGTGGTTCTCCAAGCACCACCACTAATGACTCCTGAGTTCAAAGACAGGAATATGCTCTGACTGAGCATTTCGAAATGTGCACTCCCCACCCCAAATATGTTGAGGGAAACAGGACTCTTCAATATGTTTTTCTTTAATGGGTACTGAATAGAGGGATCTGGGGGTCACACCTCACAATACTCAGTGCTTACTCCCATTTCTGTATTCTGGGTCAGTCCTAGCAGTGAACAGGAGACTATACACCTTGCCTGAGAACTAACCAGGATCAGACACATGCAAGGTAAGTACCTTACACCCTGTACTATCTCTTGAATCTATAACCCTCCAACATCTTGCCCTAAAAGAAGTCTTTAATGGCAAATTTTATAACTTCATTTTTCCTAACAGCTGCATAGTATTCCATTGTGTAGATGTACCAAAGCTTCTTTATCCAGTCATCGATTTTCGGGCACTCTGGTTGCTTCCAGATTCTGGCTATTGTGAATAATGCTGCTATGAACATAAAAGTAGGGATGGTGTTTCCGCTGCATATTTTTGGTTTCCCAGAGTAGATTCCCAGGAGTGGTGTGGCTGGGTCAAATGGGAGAAGTTATAAAATTTGCCTATAAATGGATGGACATGGAGAAGATTATGTTGGCGAAATTAGCCAGAAGGAGAGAGACAGATACAGAATGACTGCATTTATTTGCATGGCATAAATATATATGTACACATTATGATACCAATATCCAAGGTCAAGTGAAACATATATCAGGAGGTCTTGTCAAAGGTGGAAATTATCACAAACGTGTGGGAGTCAGAGTTTAGGTAAGACAGAAAATGGAACAGGGTGCTAATAATAGTCGAGGGTACTAACGCCAACCTAGAACTGAGCATTAAATAGAGGCAAAAGGATACACATGACAACCTTTTAATGTATGTTCTGTAATCCATAGTCTGGAAGGGAAGGAAAAGAGAAAGAGAGAGAAAGGGAAAGAAATAAAGAACCTGCCATGGAGCAGGGCTGGGGAAGGGGGAGGGAACCGGGGATGATGGTGGTGGGGAGATGGGCACTGGTGGAGGGACGGGTGCTGAAACACTGTATGACCAAAACCCAAACATGAACTTTTTTAATTGTATATCTTTTTTATTTGTATATCTCACGGTGGTATAATAAAATACTTTAAAAAAATAAAATAAATTATCCAAATTTACAAAAAAAATAAAAAAAAAACATCTTTTCATCCCCACATTAAAAAAAAGGGTCTTGGCAAAAGTGGAAATTACCGCAAATGTGTGGAAGTCAGAGGTTAGGTAAGTCAGAGATGGGAACATGTGTGAATAAATGTCGAAAGGGCTAATACCATCCTAGAACTGAGCATTAAATACAGGCAAAAAAATGCACATGATGGCCTCTAAGTGTATGTAGTGCAACCCACAATATGTAAGAGAAGGAAAAGAGAGAGAGGAAGAGAGAAAAGAAATAAAGCCTGTCATTTAGGCAGGCTATGTATGGGAGGGGGGATGGAATTGGGGACATTGGTGGTGGGAAATGGGCACTGGTGGAGGGCAGGGTGCTGGAACACTATGTGACCGAAACCTCCAAACATGAACGTTGTAATTGTATATCTCACGGTGGTATAACAAAATATTAATAAAAAAAGAAGTCTTTAATGATACAGCCTCAGGTGCAATGAAAACTAAAGCAGAAATAAATACATGAAACTACATTATACTAAATAACTCCCACTGAAAGAAATGATAACTAAAATATAAAAAGTACTTATATACATACCTCAAAGTACTAATATCCAAGATATAAAAAGCACTAAACATTGAACAAGAAAATCAAACAAAAATTCTCTTAAAATATGGGGAGAGGAAATGAACAGACACTTCCTCGTTGAAGACATTAATAAGGCCAACAGTCCCATAAAAAGTGTTCGTTATCACTGATTTTCAGGTAAATATAAATCAAAATGACTGTGAACTATAACCTCATACAGAAAGAACCATGCATATGAAAAGAATTGGAAATAGGAGGTGCTGGTGGAGATGTGATGATAAAGGAATTCTCTCATTCATGGTCAGTGGGACAGAAGCCTCTATTGCTTGTTTCAGTCTTCCTGAAAAAATATTTGGGCACCTTCAAAACATTTTTGTTTGCTTGTTTTTTAGACCACAACTGGCAATACTCAGTGGTATTTCTAACTCTCCAATGAGGCATCACTTCTAGTGGTGCTCCAGGAAATTTTTGGGATGCTGAACATTGAATTCGAGTCAGCCATATGTAAGAAAAATGTCCTACTCACTATACTACCACTCTGACCCCTTCTCAAAACATTTTGAATAGAATTTCTACTTGACCCTGTGATTCCAGTCCTGGGAATTGGCTCCTAAGAACACAAAGCATTAATTAGAAAAGACTTGTATACCAATGTTCATCATAGCACTGCTTACAATATTTAAGATCTGGACACAGATCAGGTGCCCAAAAATAGATTAACAGGTTAAGAAATAGTGGTCCCTGACCTACTGCTTGCTTCTCCACCATCATAGGTAAGGTTTGCCTCTGGTTAATATTACTGTCCCTATTCCAAATTAGAGGCAGACCTCTTATGCGAGCAGAACACCTCCTTTCTGGGGAGATCCCAGCAGTCTTCATGCAACTCATTCATATTACGGGCCCACACAAAAGCTCCTTCCCTACTTACTTGTTTTCCCACCATCCGGTTTGTCCACCTCTGGCTGATGACATTGGACCTCTTCTGAACTGGAGACCGAGTTCCTCCAAGAAAAGAGTCTCCCTCTCAGCAGCTTCTACACCTGACCTGTGTCGTATGAAGGGCCCAGACCTCAGCTTTATCTCTACCTGCTTGTTGCTCCATCATCCAAAATAGGACTTGCCTCTGGCTGCTATCACTGGATCTATTCTGAATGGGAGGAAGAGTTCCAAAAAAGGAAACAACCTCCCCACCTGATCCACATCATATTAAGGACCCACACCACACTCCTGAAGCACATGGCTGTTTATAAGGCAAAAAGATAGATCTAAGCAACAAAATTAGATGATTTTCACAGATACTTTCCCTGCCATTCTGTGAGTACCTCATCATCTTCACTTGGGGGTGGGGGAGATGTTAAAACTACAAAACTACAAAAACTCACCACCAGCACAACAAGAACAGCTGAAAACTAATGGGGGAAAATATACAGAAAACTTGCAAGCCCAATGAGCAAAAACAATATCACTGAAGATACAAACAACACCAGTGTCATTAATGGCACTAATATGAAGATATTTAATGAGTTAAAAGAAATGATAACACAAGTAATCAGAAAAGCACAGGGATATATGAAATTTGAAATGAAAAGCTATTACATTCATAAATGACAGAAATGAAAACATGTAGGTGTTATTAAAAAAAAGTCAACAGAACCTCTGAGAAGATAATAAAGCTGAACAAAAAATCAAGGAGCTCCAAGATGAGTAGAAAACTGCTAGTAGCAACAGAAAGTGGAAAATAGTCTAAAATGAAATGAACAGATTTCCAGAAAACTATGGGATATGCTCAAGGAAACAATGCAGGAATCATTGGAGTTCTTGAAGAAAAAGAAGGCAGAGTGAATAAACAATAGTTAGAGAAATCATGAATTAACTTCTCAGAGTTGAGAGTTACAGATATCAAGATCTAAGAAGGCTGAAGGGTCCCAGTGAAAATAGATTCATGAAAACTTCAAGATACATCACACTCAAAGTGATGAAATATAAAGACGGAGATAGAATAATGAAAGCAGCATAATCAAAAAATGAAAGTTACATACAAAGGAAAGCTCATAAGATGTCCGGTAGATCTATCAAGCGAAACTCTGAAAGCCAGAGAATTTTGAAAGATATAGTACAAAAAATCAGTGAACTGAACACCTTACTTTATTCAACTAGACTACCATTTAGATTTGAAAGAACTATAAAGAGATTCATGGTTGGGTAAAGCTCAGGAAATTCATAGCCTTGAAACGAGTTTTGCAAGAAGCATTAAAAGAGCTCCTTTAAAGGACAGAAGAAACTTCCCATCATGTGGTATCAAGTATGACACTCACTACTGGTGTATGTGGTTGTTTTCTACTAAATTAGCAATGGTTAAAAAGATGTAACAGGGCCGGAGCGATAGCACAGCGGGTAGGGAATTTTCCTTTCATGCGGACAACCTGAGTTGAATCCCTGGCATCCCATATGGTCCCCCAGGCACCGCCAGGAGTAATTCTTGAGCGAAGAGCCAGGAGTAACCCCTAAGCATCACCAGGTGTGACCCCCAAAAAAAAAGCAAAAAAATGTAGCAAGTAATCATCATTAAATTAGTTTTATTGATTTGTTCTCTAATATTTTTGTTACTTTGATTCTGTTGATATTGAAGCAGTCATCGAAGCCCTAGCTAAACAGGGCATTCAAACTCAGTACATCAAGATCCTCCGTGAACTGTATTATGGATTCACTACCAGGATCTCACCGTTCTACAAGAAAGTGACCATCAACGTAAAGAGAGGGGGTTCGAAAAGGAGATATCATTTCACCAAAACTCTTTAGTGCCACCCTCGAGAATATCATGCGACAATTAGAATGGGAAGGAATGGGAGTGAAGACAGACGGTTGGCAACTACACCACCTCTGCTTTGCTGAACATCATTCTAATAACCCCAAATATCAGCCAAGCGGCTCGAATGCTGGCCAACTCGACTGTGAGTATGGAAAGGTTGGACTGCAGCTGAATTTCAAGAAGACAATGTTCTGGAGAAATGGACTACTTCCTGACTCTCCATTTGCTCTCAATGGAATAAAGATCTCAGAATGCAGCAGTCATGTGTACCTAGGTCAAGGAATAAACATGACAAACAACCTAGAACCTGAACTATGCAGGAGGAAGAGAATAGAGTGGAAGAGAACAGAGGAAGTGGCAAAGAAGACAAAGAAATCCCAGCTTCATACACAAATTTCTGACTCCACTATTCTTCCTGCACTAAAATAAGCATCAGAGATCTGGGTCCTACAAAAACAGTATGAGAAGGCTATTCGGGTAGTCCAAAGAGTAATCAAAGGAATCATGCTTGCAGTATCATACTTCACTCAGGTGAGTAAAGGAATCCAGAGTTCTGACCTTCGTCTATAAACAAGAATCAAGGATGTTGTCTCGTTTGCCAGGATGATGAAAATCAGATGGGCAGGACATGCTATGCAATTTAGGGATGACTGCTGGACTAGAGCTGTTACTGACCCTATTCCACGGGACGAGAAAAAGAATGTGTGGCTGCCCACCTACGAGATGGTCAGACTTCTTTGTCAAAAAATCTGAATGAACAGTTTGAGGCTCTTTGTGTTCCTGGGTGAGCAGATGCTATTGGGATACACTTGCATGTTACAGGGAGGAATAGAGACGTTACTGGTGCCTACTCGAGCAAATCGATGAACAACAGGAAGATAAGTGATAACTTTGTTACTCTTTTTAATTTTTTTTGGATCAAGTAATAGAATGTAAATTTTATATGCCTGACAAGAAAACAACAGCAACAACAAAAGACTCATTTTTGACAGGGAAGATATAATGATTATCACAATAAAGTTCAGTACAAAATAAAATGTAATGTAATATGTTTAGATGCCGAGTCGAAAACTTAGTTATGTAAATGAGAATAGGCAGTATTATATAATTTAAAATACTGTATTAAATAATTTTATTGAATTAAATAATTTTAATTTCCCCATTTACATGGGTTAAAATCATATAGCAACAAATTACTACAAAGTGACTTAGGATGATTTATCTTCTGATCTTTCCATTTGATCCTTCTTTAAGTTTTGTTTGATCAAGCAATATGATATGAATTTATAATATATCTGTCAGGCAAAATATGGACAAGGGGTCATGTCAATAGGTGGAACCTAATGCAAACGTATGGGAGTCAGATGTTAGGTAAGACAGAGAAGGGAACAGTGTGCTAATAATGGTTGAAAATAATAATACCAGCATTGAACTGAGCATGAAATATAGTGAAAGGGATACACATGATAACCTCTAAATGTACGTATTGCAATCCACAATATGTAAAGGAAGGGAGAGAGAGAGAAGAGATAGAGAAGTTATAAAGAACCTGCCATAGAGGAAGGCTGGGGGAAGTGGGATTGAATTGGGGACATTGGTGTTGGGAAATGGGCACTGATGGAGGGATGGGTACTGAAACACTGTATGACCAAAACCCAAACATGAACATCTTTGTAATTGTATATCTCATGGGGGGTCACTTGATTACTTGACTTGATCACTTGACATCCCATATATTGTCAATTTTCTCGAGCAGGAGCCAGTAATGTTTCCATTTATCCCTGTCATGTGCCAGGGTAGCCCAATGACATCTGCTTGCTCCAGGAATACAAAGAGCCTCAAACTGTTCACTCAGGGTCTTGACAAAAAAAGTCTGACCATCTTGTAGGTGGGCAGCCATGGATCTTTTGACATCCCATGGGATCCAGTTGGTAATGGATCTAGTCCAGCTGTCATTTCCAAGTCGCATTACATGCCCAGTCCATCTGATTTTGCCTTGGCAAACGAGACAGTGTCCCTGACTTTGGATCATAGATGGAGGTCGGAACTCGGATTCTTTCTCTCACTTGAGTGAGGCGTGATATTCAAAGCATAGCTCTTTTGATTCCTCTTTGGGAGACCCAAATAGCATTCTCATCCTGCTTTCATAGGGCCCAGGTCTCTGAGTCATATGTTAATGCAGGGAGAAGGGTGGTGTTGAAGAGATGTTCCCCAAGCTGGAGGTTCTTTTCCTTTTACTTCTCAACCTAGGTACACATAACTGCCACATTCAGAAATGTTTGTTCCATTGAGATGAATGCAGCATTGGAACTAGTTTGTTTTTCATGAACATTGTTTTGTTGAGATTCAGCTGTAGACCTATATTTCCACAGTCTTGGTCGAAGTCAGCTAGCATTTGTGCCGCTTGGCTAATGTTTGGTGTTATTAGAATGATATCATCAGCTAAGCAGAGGTGGTTTAGTTTCTGACAATCTATCTTCACTCCCATTCCTTCCCATTTTAATTGTCACATGATGTTCTCTAGGGTCGTGCTGAAAAGTTTTGGTGAAATGTATCACCCTGTCGAACCCCTCTTTTGACATCAATGATCACTTCCTTGTAGAATGGTGAGATCCTGGTGGTGAATTTGTAACACATACAGCTCACAAAGGATCTTGATGAATTGGGTTTGAACGCCCTGTTTGGCTGGGGCTTTTATGACTGCTTCAGTCTCAACAGAACCACAGGCTTTCTTTCAATCAATGAACATTAAACAGAGTGGCATCTTGAACTCCTACAAACCTCAATGAGCCTGGTTAACGTGTGGATATGGTCGATTGTGCTGAATCCTTTTTGGAACCCAGCCTGCTCTCATGGTTGTCTTTTGTCTAATGTTTTGCAAATCCTTTTCAGGATGACTTGAGTGAACAGCTTGTAGATGACAACAACAGACAGATGGGGCAATAGTTGCCAATGTCGTGAATGTCTCCCTTCTTGAACAGTAGAACTGATGGTTTTTCATTGGGAGGAACCTTGTATTCAAACAAGGTGTGTGAATAGTTGAGCCTGTATATTGATGAGTACTGAAGGCAGGTTCTTCAGGTGTTCGTGTCTGACTTTGACTGTGCTGGTGATATAATAAATTATTTTAAAGAATAATAATATGTTTACCAATGGGAAAAGCAGGGACTCTGGAAAACTGGTTATATAATTGGTGTTGTAACATTTTGTGGCTGAAGCAATACTTTTATAAACAACTTTGTAAACAAGGTGTTTTAATTACAAGATAAATAAATGAAAAATTAGTGGTGTTTAAACAATAAAATACTGTCCAGTTATGAAAAAAGGTAAAACTTAGCAATTTGCTATAACTTGGTTGGAATTGAAGGTTATCATGCTAAATGAAAAGAGTGAGGGAGGTAAAAATAATACCAAATGATCTCTCTCATTTGCAGAGCTTAAAAAAACAAAGAAGAGGACTATACAATCTCCAATGAAGCAAATCCTGAAACATGTTAAACAGATAAATGAACAGATGAACTGAAGGGTAGGTAGGAATTGAGAAGGGACTGTAGGAGGGATCTTAAAACATAATGGAAGAATTGGTCTGATAGTTCTGCAACTATAAAGTAACAACTTCATTTTGGCTATAAACTATGATTCCTCAATAACATAAGCAAATAAATTAAAACATAATAATAATAAACACTAACAATATTTATATTAGAAGGTAGAAATAGAGTGTGATTAAATTTGAATTGTTTTGATGATAAAAAATGAGTGTTCTGATGAATAGTAAAAAGACCAATCCATAATTTGTTTCCTGTTGTCTAACACACAAAGTGCATCAACTCTCACAAGTAATTCTGATTGTTTAGTATAGAGTTACCTCTGTACCACTAATACCTACTTCCCATATATCCCTGTGTGAATGTTAATGCTTGATGTCACTTCATAAATATGAATATATGGGTTTACAATATAATCCCTTTAAATACTTATATACTATTCTGTTTCCATTCTCAGTCATGAAATCTGTACCTCCCAGAAGTTTCCAGTAGAAACTGCAGGATCTAATTGTTCTGATAGCTTCTCTCCAACCATTATTTAAGGCCTTAATTGAAGCGAGGTTGTCAGTTATATGCTCTGCATAACAGTTTCCAAATCAATGAGATTTAAAATTGCTCTAGGGGCCACGACAATAGCACAGCGAGTAGGGCATTTGCCTTGCAAGCGGCTGACCTGGGTTCAATCCTCAGCATCCCATATGGTTCCCCACGCACCATCAGGAGTAATTCCTGAGCAAAGGGCCAGGAGTAACCCCTGAGAATTGCCAGGTGTGACCCAAAGAGAAAAAAAAAACAATAAATAAATATTATAAAATTGATATAGATATTTCACAAGTTGAACTATCTAGTTTAGTAAATTCGCAACACATGTAAATCAGAAAACTATATTTAGGATATACAGTTTCACATATATGCATAAAAACCAGAAGAGTTTGTTTTTTTCTTCAGTTGTGCTTTTGCAAATACTATCCATAATTCATGAAAAAATTAAAACATTTAGGTGGATGATTTAGATAAAAATTGTTAGATAAGAAGAGACATTGGAGTGTGGATTACAAATTTCAAAATGAAAATGAAAAGCAGCAACTATAAAATTACATAAATTGTGTTGCTATTTTGAGCTGATATATACCTCAAATTATACCTAAATGGACATTTTTGAGACTGAGAATTAAGAATAGGTGCTTTAGAAAAAAATGCATCTTATTTAAGATAAAGTTATTTATATTTGCCTTGGGCAATGTGGACATGTGGTAACTCTAACAGGATTTATTGTAAAGTTTACAAAATATACTGATATTTGGTTAGATTATTTGACTTTTCTAAAATCAAAGTTTCATAACTTCATTTTTCCTAACAGCTGCATAGTGTTCCATTGTGTAGATGTACCAAAGTTTCTTTATCCAGTTATCAGTTCTAGGGCACTCTGGTTGTTTCCAGATTCTGGCTAATGTGAATAGTGGTGCTATGAAAATAAAAGTGCAGATGGTGTTTCTGCTGTGTGGTTTGGCTTTCCAGGGTATATTCCCAGGAGTGGTATGGCTGGTTTAAATGGCAGCTCAATTTATGTCTTTGGAGTCCATATTGTTTTCCAAAATGCCTGTTAATGGATGGACATGGAGAGGATCATGTTGAGGGAAATTAGGCCAGAAGGAAAAAAGACAGATATAGAATGACTGCATTTATTTGCATGACATAAATATATATAAATATACATACACGTGTATCTATATGTATATATTTATATTAACGTGTATATATGATATATATATATTTATATTATGATAGTGATATCTAAATTAGGCAAAACATGCATGAGGACGTCTTGTCGAAAAGGTGGAATCAACCACAAATGTGTGGGGTCAGTGGTTAGGTAAGACAGAGAAGGGATCAGTGTGCATTAATCATCGAATATGATAATACCAGCCTAGAACTGAGCATTGAATATAGACAAAGGGATACACATGAAAACCTCTAAATGTATGTATTGCAACCTACAATGTGTAAGAGAAGGAAGATAGAAAGAGAGAGAGAGAGAGAGAGAGAGAGAGAGTGGGGGGGAAGAGATGAAGAACATGCCATAGAGGCAGGCTGAGAGAGGGGGAAGGGAATTGGGACATTGATGGTGGGAAATGGGCACTGGTGGAGGGGATTGGTGTTGGAAAACTGTATGACCAAAACCCAAACAAGAACATCTTTGTAATTGTATATATCACGGTGGTATAGTAAAATACAAAAATAAGTAAATAAATAAAAATAAGTAAATAAAAATAAATGCTATAATATTAAAGATGATGTTGGTAATATGATGAAACAAATAAGGAGAAAGATGTCTCGACTGTTTAAATAGCATATACTTTTTAACTCCAATAAGAATGAATGGCAGTTCTTAAAATTAATGCTTAGGGGGCAGAGAAATATTGTATCAGGTATGGCATTTGCCTTTTTACTCAGGCAACTCTAGAGCTTGATCCCCCTGCATCCTATATGGTTCCCTGAGCACCACCAGAAGTAATTCCCAAGCTCAAAGCCAGGGTTAAACCCCTGAACAATGCCTGGTGTTGCCTATAACCAATAACAAAAAATTAGTGCACAATTTCATCATATTAAAACACATTTATGGGGCCGGAGCGATAGCTCAGCTGGTAGGGCGTTTGCCTTGCACACGGCCGGTCTGTGCTGGCGGGTTCGATCCCCCGGCATCCCATATGGTCCCCTGAGCACCGCCAGGAGTAATTCCCTGAGTGCAGAGCCAGGAGAAACACCTGAGCATCCCGGGTGTGACCCAAAAAGCAAAAAAAAAAAAAAACACATTTAAACACCCATGAATTTTTTTTTTACCTTGTAGAACTTTACTTATATTAAAAGATATTATTTCCCCGATAGTACTAACATTATTATTTTATGTTTCCCATTATTCTACTTCATGCCCAACACCAGAATGATAAGATTTAACTACAATTATCCCAAAGTTGCCCCATTTCCATAACTGGAGATCCTCAGATAATTCTATTGACCATATTTGAGGG